>KB722736.1:1935427-2143888 GCA_000349905.1 Volvariella volvacea V23 | reverse complement strand
CCCAATGCCTTCCCTTCGAGTCCCTATGCTATCTATAACAACCTCTCTGGATCTCCGGCTTACCCGGCACCGCCTGTTGTGCCTGGAGGTGGCAACGCATCTCCATATATGCGCGAGCGCAAGATCAGCTATGGCGCGCAAGAGGTAGAGAAGCAAATGGCTGCGTTAAACGTCGGCGGGGCAGCACTCGCTGGTACCCCCCTGGCACGGCCACAGAAGTATGCAGTCGGGGAGGCTGCTAGTCGTCCTGTTAGTGGAATTTATGGCACTGCTGGTTCCAACGCCTATCCCAGCCCTAAGGTTACTCCAGTCATTCCTCCCGGTGGGAGCCCGTATCCAAGCTCACCTTATTTGGGACATTCACCGAATTCTCGTCCTACTGAAATTGCCCCGTACCCTGGCGCCAATTACTCATCCGCCCCTGCAGTCCCTTCTACACCCCAAGTGTATCCCCGTGGTCATATCTTGGAGGGTCAACCTATCCCGGGGACAGCACCACCAATCCAGCCAGTCAAGTCTAGAGCAACTACCCCTATCCCAGGTGGCGCGCCGCAGCTCCAACAGCAACCTGGCGTCGCATTCCCTTCTGGTGCATCTCCCCATATGCCAGCTGCGCCAATTCCGGGAGCACAACTAGCAGCACCCGAAAGTTTCTCTCGTCCTATCAATGGTAACTTGCAATATGCACCATTCAGCCCCCTTAAGATCCTGAATTTGGATGCAATTCAAGAGCAATTGCCTGCTTTACCCCCCTCTTTGCGCAGTCATGACGTTCAAGAAGGTGATTGGTATCGATTCACACAAGTAGGTGCCATTTCCTCCCACCCCATCTCATGCCTATTCCTGACATGTCCGCGTTTGACAGGACCTTTACTTGGCCTGGACGGGGTCCCTACCTGTAGCGGAATCACGCTCCCAACCAAGGCGCTCCAAGCTGGCTGCCGACTTGATCAACCTTTGGAATACCTCCTTCTTTGCACTTCGTGGCGTTGAGGTTGTCCTGATGAAAGGCCGTGAGAGAAGGACAGGTCCTCAGGCTGGTCTTGAAGATAAAGTCTTAGCGCAATACGATGACGACCAAGAATCCTCTTCTGAATCTGAGAGCTCTTCTGAGTCTGATTCTGACGATGACGAGCCACCATATCCGGTAAATTATGCTGGGGGTGTCTATGGTCGTCCCAACCCCGAAATTCTCGAGGCACAGCGTCGCCGTAGGGAGGCGAAGGTTGCTAGGAAGCAGAAGCGCAAGGAGAAGAGAGCAAGACGCAAGGCGAAGAGGGCCAAAGAAAAGCAGTACAGCTTCTTCGTCACTTATGTTCCTCGCCCTCAAATGGCAATGGGTGGTGCAATGCCTGTTCCTTATGGCTTCCCAGGTGGTTATGCTGGGAGTAGTGGGGGCTACTAATGGACTTTCCTCCTTTTGTCTGTTCCGTTGTGTGTCATAACGCTCTTCAAGCTCTGCTGTATCTTCTGTACTTTGAAAGATAAAAGATAAATAATCGATCAATAAATTCGTCGAGTTTTAAGTAAAAGTTGGTTGCATCAGATCCAGATTAGAGTGTGTACAGTAGAAAACGCAGGATGAACAGTCTATAATCATATCGTTCACCAGCCTCGACCCCTTCCCCTGTGTGGTGCTCCGCCACGGGGAGGCTGATTTTGATATCCACCAGCTGGTTGGTTGTAGTTTGAAACCCCCCCACTAGATCCATAGACACCAAAGTCACCGTATCCAGTCCTACTTCCAGTGTTATACCCAGGTCCAGCATTTCCATAGCCTCCGTAATTTGTTTGGTTGTAATTAGACGAACCATAAGAACCCCCTCCGCTGTAATTTGATTGACCACCTCCACGAGATGAGGACGACCCACCACGGCCGCCACTACCACCATAACCCCCATACGAAGGAGGGCCACGATTTGGGGCACCGCCATAACCGCCATATCCACCATGAGATTGCGGCCCTTGTTGATACGGTGCTCTGGAGTTGTTGTAGTCGTTGTTTTGAGAGTATGAGCTTCCACCCCTTCCGCTCCCCCCTCGTGGAGGTGGTCCGCTCCTGTGGCCGCCATCGTACCCACCATACCCACCGCTTCTGTTGTTGTTATAACCACCCCTGCTGCCATTATCATATCCACCATACCCACCACCGCGTCCAGACCCGTAGCGGTTGGGACGAGAATGGAATGCGTCACTCCTCATATCCCGCCCGTAGACTTCTGACGCCGTACTGTTGTAGCCATTGCGCCCGCCATCCCTATCACCTGGACCACCACCTCGGCCTCTCCTTCCCCCGTTTCTAGTCACCTCGAGATCCGCTGCGCTGAGTACGCGGGGGGGTTTCTTGACACCTGCCAACAGCACGGATTTATGGGGTTGTAGTTGCTTGGGGAAGAAGTATAGAACCGAGAGCGAACGATCGTTTTTAATGTCGGGAAGATCGTCACGGGTCATTAAGGGACTGAAGTAGGTTGAACCAGGCAGACAGTCTGGGTTCGGTAGGACAGTGCCATTTAACCCTTTGCTTAGATTGAAGTCAATCGGTACGGGCTATATGTGTGGTTAGCACTGCATATAGGCGCGAATGTTATCAATAAGACTAACCTCTTGGGATTTGCGTTTGCCATAGAGTTTTTCATAGAAGGGATATATAGGATGATCTTCAGCTGCGAAAACAACGTTGTTTCCCACTGAGTTCCTTCTCTTCTCCTCTTCAGTTAGCTTATCTGTGTGCAGTGCCATGGCATCCAGCAAGCGGGTCTGATCGATGAATGGCAATAGGGCTACACCCTGCCATGCCATCTTCTTTCCATTCATGTCGATTTCAAAACTTGTCGGGTAGAAATCAATGATGGGCGAGCTCTCATCCACCATAAGGTGCTGGTATGCTTCAGGGATGTGTTTGCGACTATAGCACAATAATTAGTCTTAAGGTAGAATCACAGGCAAAGTTCGATGTCTTACCTTGCCGCAGGGAATACCCCCATCAACTGCTCAAAGGGCTTGAATGGCGCTCCTTGGGTGAACTGAATCGCCATTTTGTCAACTTCCTCAAAATCCGCCGCAAATGGGGCGAAATGATAAGGATAGTACCACTGCCACGACGGTGTCTGGATTCAGAGGTTTGTCAGTAATCGCCATCGTGCTTGGGTTGGAGGAACTACGTACACCTTGATAGTAGTAGTGCAGCACCCAAGCCAGACCTTCCACATAATATTTGGTGATCCTGTAAAACACTCCATGAGTTTCGGATCCGAGTAGCCACAATAATCAACGCACTTCTTCTTGAATTCTGAGTCGCTAGGTTCAACACCGAATTTTTGACGATAATACCTCTCTCTGTAACCAGACTCCCACAACCTAACGTCAGCAGAAACAAGTGATGGATCAACAACGCGAGCCCCATGGAATAAAAGGAATCATACCGAACGTGATCTTCCTGTTCGACTGTTCCATCTGGTCGAACTTTCAGAGCGAGGTTAACGGTTCCAGCGTCAGCTGGCGCCTCTTCCTCCTCGCTGATCTCTACATCTTCAGTTTCATCGTTTTCAGTAGCTTCTCCCAGTTTTCTCTTTGTTCCTGCGGAAACGGATGCATCGCTCTTCATTGATATATCCGGATCGAGGCTTGCGTCGGCATCGCCATCTGCATCAGTAGAGCCACCCACAGTAAGGGAGTCATCAGTTGATACTACATTAGTAGGCGTAGATGTCAAAGAGGACTCCGGTGGCTGGGTGCTAGGGCTTTGGTCACCTGGCATAACAGGGTCTGGTACATTGGTAGACGGAGGAGCCGCCGGGGCAGCATGTGTAGATATCACCCCCGACGCCGATGGCTTGAGGGGCACTACCATATCTGCTATGGCCTTCCCAGAGAGCTCAGCACGCAATACCTCGGCGGCGCTCATATTTGCCATTCTGATTGCGCGGCGATTGGCAACCACGTCCCTGTTGGAACCAGCCAGTGCTTGGATTGCCATAGGTGTGACTTGCATGGGTGAGGCAGTGGGGGTAGCACCCAGGCCCAAGGCATTGGCATTAGCAGCAAAGTCCTGTAGCCCAACAGGCCGTTGTGGTAATGATGGATGAGCAACAGTGCTTGAGGTAACCGGTGGGGGACCAGATAGACCAAGGGCAGGAGACGGTCCAGATGCAAAGTTGTCGCCATTTTTCCCATTCATATCTAGCTTACGACGCTTAGCATTTTGGTCTTGGCGTTCTTCAGCTGTATAAAGACAAAAAAAGGACGATACAACCCCCCAAGATATCGCAAGGGGTGATGGCATAGGTCAATGACTTGTTCACTCATGCATAGAGCAATAACAAAGAAGTGGAAGCCGAGGAGCACGATGACTTTTCGATGTCAGAAAACGAAGCATGGGGAGGGGATGATGCATTTCGAATTTATGACAGACCTTCGCGTCTTCGTTTGAAAATATCATCTTCTCTTTGAGCAAGACCCTCAAGAATAATCTGGGCGCGAGATAGCTCAATCTGGCCATTGTTCGTGAGATAACCGCCCATTCTGGGTAACTCTTTCTTCCAGATCTTCAGCAAAGTATCAACAGCGCCTTCTCGGATCTCAAGCGATGGTAGATGTGGAAGGAAATCATTGCCGACAAAGAAGATGAGGAGTACCCAATCATCAATCGCTTGCTCTAGCGCGAATGGGAAAGGTGCCTCAGGCACATAGAGCTCCACTTCGAGGTACTCCCGCAATATTGCGACATCGAGGAAAATAAATGGCTTTTTGTCGGAAGGCGGTTTTTTTACCACTTCAGCTTTTGTTCCAGTACACTGTGCAGCGTAATGCCCTTGTTGACCGCATATCCGACATGCATTAGGACTAGTATCGTTCGCAAACACGTCCTCTCGAAGCACCCTAAAGTATGGCTCATGTGTTGCCAGTGACAACATGATCAAATCAGCATCCTGTAGGAATCGCTCAGTACATAAAATCATGGGCTAAGCAATGCAACGCACCAATCCATAAATGACATGCCTGGTATTAGGGTCGTGACCAGGATTAGTGCGAGACCGTCGAATGAAATCCATAATCTTATGCTCTCCTTCTCCGGGAACACTTGCATCCGAAATTATGACTTGGATCTGGTGATGGGATCAATTACTCTGAAAAAGTGCACTAGATAGACGCTCACATTCTTCCAACCTTTGTCTGTATTCATCTTTTGAACAACCCAGTATCTTAATGAGCTTGCAAGTAAATCCATGAAGGGGGTGCCAGGAGTAATAGCGTTAGAGTCCCAGGACTTCTTGTTTTTCTCTTCAGCGCTGACGGTCTTACCCATAGCTGGTGGAGAGGTGTCAGTTAGCGGAAGAATAGCATCAATGTATAACTTGCCTTCCCACAACGCGATGGACTCCTTGTGGGCTTCTTCCTTTTCCTTCGCCTCCTGAGCAGAACGGAAACGACGAGAACGCTGCTGATTCATCTTAGCACGGGGAGCGACACCATCTACAGTAGCGCTGTTAGTATAAGCGAAGTTAGGTACTAATTACCTCACCAATAGCCATGAACAACAGTTTGCGTGGGCGAACCATGTTTACCACGCGCTCCGTATACTTGAAGACTTCCACCATCATATCTTCCTCTGTTTCCGGAGGAGGCTGTAGATGAGTATGTCAATAATCGTAGGAATGAATGTACATAGACAGACACACCTTTCCCTCTGGGTGGGTACAGGGGTGGACCTGAGGAGCAGCATCGGGCTTAGTGAGAGGTCTACTGCGCAGAGTTCGGAGAAGACGTACAATGCCATTCATGTCGAGATAGAGGTTGTCGAACTCCACACCATTAGGATTGGATGCAGCCATGTTGACTGGAACAGTGATTGTGTTCCCTTCCGCATCTGGTACATGCATATCCTCCTCTTCCTCCACGGGACATACTACAAGAACGATGTCAGCAACAGCTCCGGGTGAGAAGAGGGAGAACTCACTGATTTTCGGATACTTCTTACTGAGCCATCTGAACAATGCGGGGACACCCTGTGGGGGAAGTGTGAGGAGATGACGAGAAACGAAGCCAAGTTGTTCCCTCACCATTTTTCTCAGAAATTGTGATCGTGACCAGACGGAACGAAGAACAGACAAGCAATGCAGAAATTAGAGGTAAAACCAAAGCTAGAACAGGACCTGCCGTACGACGGGGGATTAGGGAGCGCCTGGTAGATGAAGCAACGTAGTCGTCCTGGGAGGAGCTGGCGGGGTTGGTGACCAAGCTAAAGCCCAACAACCCCGTTGTCACAGTCCGTCACAGAGTCATACCAAATGGAGTAATGAGGTCACAGGAAATTATTTCTTGTTTGGGATCTTGTATGACTTGATCGACGAGCGATTTAGTGTTATTGCTTCTACCCAACCTCTCGTTGATCATAAGCACAGCGCTTGCACTCTCGAAATCCACCAAGATGCCTGTGCCATCATTGGTCGCAAAAACAAGCCCCGATCCCGGTGCATCTGGATCTCCGAAGACCCCTTCCATGGACAGTAGTGAGGCACAACAACACAGACAGAAAACAGGATCGGCTCCTTCGCAAAAGTCAATGACAAAGGCAGAAAGGAGGGAGTTACAGGAAAAGCAGCGGGCTGCTAAAGCCGCCGCAAAGCAACAGCAGCAGCCTGGTATCCCTGGTGGTGAGGGAGGTGGAAAGGGCAAAGGATCAGGTGGTGCATCACAAAAACGGGCATCCATTATCGCCCCTGAGGTCTCTGGAAAGCAGCAGGCAAAGGATGTGAGTGGGGAGGGACAGGCATTAGGAGCTGTTGGAGCAGGCAAAGCAGCTGCACTTGCGGACGACGCTAATGCTATTCGTGGATCCCGCATATTCTCTCACTTTGGTGTACCAAACCCAATTGGTCACGTCAAGGGCGACGTCCATCCGTCTATTATCAGGCTTGCGTTGTTGTTTTCCGAGTTCAAGATTTGTGGGGCGAATGCGCGTTGTATTGCTGCATTGACTGCATTTAAAACAGTATGTGTGGCTCCTCTGAAGTAGGCCAGATACCTGGACGTACCATGCCTTACTTCGTGAGATAGGTCATTCAAGATTATACCACACCTTCCGACACTACGCTCTCAAGACATCTACTCACGCACCTGTCGCGTCAAATCAAGCACTTATTATCTGCTCGTCCGATGCCGACTTCTATGGGAAATGCTATTCGACAGCTTAAACTTGCGATTACCAAGCTCAATTTTGATCTACCCGAACAAGACGTATGCATTTCCCCTTTCTACCTAGACTACAGTTAACGAGGCATTGGCCCCTCTGCCGGATAGGCCAAGGCATCTCTCTGCCAAAAGATCGATGACTATATTAGGGATAGGATCATTATTGCCGACGAGGTCATTCAAGAGTTTGCAGGAAATAAGATTAAGGATGGAGATGTCATACTAACATATGCGCGGTAAGTTGCGGCATCTCACCAACAATCATGTGCTTATATGCAAGTAGATCCTCTGTGGTTGAGAAGGTACTCCTCAATGCTCACGAGGAAGGCAAACGCTTCTCGGTGATCGTAGTCGACTCAAGACCCTTACTTGAAGGTATCTATGATTTATCTGATCGTGCCACCAGCTTTAATCTTGGAAACAGGGAAATCTTTGTTGAAGAAATTGACGTCCTGCAACCCGCCCATTCAGTGCACATATACCCTTCTCCCTGCACTCCCCTCCGTCATCACCGAAGTGACTACTGTCCTAGTCGGTGCGCAGGCCCTATGTTCCAATGGCGCCGTATACTCACGCGCTGGCACCGCACTCGTTGCGATGTTGGCCAAAACACACAATATTCCGTTCATGGTATGCTGCGAGACATACAAATTCCATGACGGCGTCATGCTGGACGGCTTTGGCAAGAATGAGCTACGTCCGTGTTACTTTCTATCACTTATGATCGAGCAGGACTGATGCTACCTCCGCAGTGCCGAAAGAGGTTTCAACATCGCCGTTCGATGGTGAACAGCGGTCATTACAACCATCAGCCAATCTGGAAGTTTTGAATCCATTGTATGACCTAACGCCACCAACATCAATTACAGTCGTCGTAACAGAAGTGGGTCTAATTCCGCCAAATAGCATAAGTTCAATTCCACTTGCCCTAGGACGAGGCAATATGGAAGTAGCACCCCTGCCGTAAGGGCTTGTACGGCTAGGCTTTGTATAAAACTGATCCGCACTTGTACTATCACGGAGCAATTAGATATTACAATCAGTTACTGTATCTAATCCTTGAGATGCGTTAGTGAGATAAAGGCAATGGATGTCTGCTCTGAGTAGGGTGTAAAGGTGGGAATTGAGTGCGCTCCGTGGATCACAATTCTGTGGTATCCTTGGTTTGGGTATTCATCTCCTTAGCGAGACGCTTCTTTATCCAATCAAAGGCCACATCTGTAACGTGTTCTACTGGATGGTCAAAAAGATAAGGCAGGATTGGGATGACTGCCAATCCCGACCACGTTGGTCCCCAAAATCGTACTCTCGGATTCGTAGCATTGGCAAACACCTTCTTTGTCTGTCTTACGACTGTATGAATTGTCAAAGCTGGGAGAGCCCTGTACGAACGGTGAGCTGGCTGAGGTGTAGGACAACACATCTAACTTACATGGAGGCTATGGATTGGAATGTTGCCCGTTGTGTAGCTGCCAAGGCGATCCGAGTAGTCTCTGAAAAATGAGCGGCTTCTAGTGGAGATGGTCCTTGCTTGTGGGCCTTGTACGACTCATATGCTACATCCCTTGAACACAAATCAGAGGACACGAGACAGGTCCGGTCAAAAATGAGCTGACCCGGTTAGGTATGCCCAAGAGATGCCGTAGGCAGCTGTAACTACCCAGGGAGGAATAACAGGCCTAAATGCTTCTCCAACGTCACTGGTCTGGGTTTGTGCGGTCAATTGGTGGACACAAGATGGGATGGCTTTGGACGCACATATGCGATATATCGAGTGCCTGCGCGCAATGCAGTCCTCAATCGAGTTGTGTAGGCCATGTAGCGAACGCCCGAGTCCACGCTGTCGGCATCCTGGTCAGCAAGGGACTCGACCTTTTCTTGGATGTCTTCTATCGTCTCGGACATGGTTGGTGAGGAGGAGGGCGGAGAGGGTATATGTATATGTCGAGAACTTTTGCGCAAGCTGCTCGGCCCGAGTGTCACGTAGAATGGGGGATCACGTGATGCGGCTGGTTTGAGTGACTCCGGCTGTGGGACTTGCTGGGCTCACTTTGTGTCTTCAACTCAATGGATACCCGTACCGCCACTGCCTCCCCCGTCCCAGAGATCCCCCAGCAGAAACCGGACAACGACACTGTCCCGGACAAGATCTCTGCCTACTACTCCCTCGTTTTCCCCCATTTCACCTTCTACATCCAAACCCTTTCCATCACCATCGGTCGAAGATGTGTACCCAATTCCAATGCTGCTGGTTCCTCAACAGCAGAACCACCCCATGTCGACGTTGATCTGGGGGCGCTGAAGAGCGTCTCTCGCCTGCATGCCAAGATCGAGTATGACCAAGACGAGGATCGTTTCGTATTGGTAGTCATCGGACGAAATGGCGCTTGGGTGGATGGCGTGTGGACTCCTAGTGGGAGTCGGGCTCCTCTCAGTGAAAGGTGCGTTTTTCTACCGACAGAACACTTCCACTTTGGGTACTATGAAGGTCCTTAAAGTGAGATGTCCCTTGACCCTACTGCCCGTTTTCGTCCCTTCTCTTGTCATTGGCTGTCTTGAATGACCTCGTCGACTCATTATATGGTTTACCTAGATCCCAAATACAAATTGCTTCACGCACTTTTCAGTTTGTACTACCGCCGCCACCGCCTCCAGAAGACACACCATCACCAAGCTCTCATTCGTCGACAAATCGCCAACGGTCTCCCTCACTAGACATTACCTCTTTCTCACCGCCATCCTCCCAGCCTTCCAACTCCCCACCACCTCCGGCCAAAGCAAAGCTGCCCCCACCAATACCAGAACCGCAGATCTCATCCTCACAGCCACAGTTACCAAACTCCAATGCTATCGGAAGAGGCAATGCCAAAGCAAACATCACTAATGGTGGTTCTACGAGCGCCAATGCGAATAGTTCCAAGAAGCGCAAGAAGGGTGATCCAGAGCCCGCACCACCTCCGCCACGACCAAAGCCTGAGGATATGCCCCCTAAGCCACCATACACGTACGCTCAACTTATTTATCGCGCCATAAATGCTATCGGCGGTAAAGCTACTCTACAAGAGATATGCAATTGGATAATGACAACATACGAGTACTACCGTTACGCTGACAGCTCTTGGATGGTATGTATCTTCAGATGCGATCTTTCGGCGTCCCCTTTTAAACGGCCTTGGATCATTTATTATGTTATAAAGACCTCGCTCTCCTTATTTGCACTGATTCCACGTTTACTGATCGGTTCCTATCCCCATTTTCCTTGTGATGAATAGAGTTCTGTTCGGCATAATCTCAGCTCGGGTCGAGCATTCTTGAAGATGGAGAGGTGTGGCGGAGATAGAGGCAAGGGGTTTTTCTGGTCACTGGACGAGAAGTATCGTCAAACGTTTGAGGATCAAGAGGCCAAGTTGCAACAGCAGGCGGCAGCAGGCTCGGGAAGCGGGTCCGGTGGAAAGGATGGAATGACAGCGGGCACCAGAAACGGGCGAAAGAAAGATAAGGGTATGTATCCTTTCATATGTGTGCCGTCGTAGCAATATTCCGAATTTATTGCGCGTCGGCACTGTTCTTTCCTTCTCTCTGTCCGTTCATTAACGTGGCTCTTACTGATGTATCTTCGATTTCTGCAGGTGCTCCGTTACCTCCGCCGCTTACGTCGACACCACTTGCTATGAAACCACATCCGGCCCCAGCAGCTATCGCAACGGTACCGAATGGCTTCTCTGCTTCGAGTATCCAAACGAATGTGCCAGTGACTGCGTCCAAACCTTCTACGTCCGCTACTGTTTCTACTGGAGTATTCTCGTATCACACCCACCCGCATGCGCAAGTGCCTTCTGGTACAACGAATGTCTCTGGATACAGTGGCGCGCCCATCTCCGTCCCCAATCCGTACGCTGCCCTGACACAGCAGCATAATTGGGCCACAGTACGAAACATGACGACCCCTACTGGCATCCCGACGACTGTAAATTCTGCCTCGACAAATGTTGCATCAACGGTCTCCACTACACCCGCAACGACAGCACCATTAACAGCTACAACATCAACTCCGCCGCCACAACCAACGTCCGCTCAGACCTCACAACCATCAAATACTGTTCCAGATGTCTCGATACCCATAATAATCGGACCTATACCTCCTACTCATCCTGATTATTCCCCATCGCATCCGAACAACAGCGCTAAAGAAGGATATATGGTGTTGCACGAACGAACGCTAATTTTGGATCCCAGCGTGTTCTCAGATCTTACGAAAGAGATGTTGACAGAGTTGGAGAGGATGGGGGCTAGAGCTGCTTTAGGTGTCTTGACGAAGCACATGGTTAGGGCACTAAAGGAGAAGAGGGCACGGGAGAGGACGGGCAGAAGGGGTAGAGGGGGTGCACCAGGTAGGGGAAGACGGGGTGGCGGACCTGGAGGTCCTGGTCCTGGGGGAGGAGCACCACCGAGAGAAAGCCCCTTCACACGCACGCCCTTGCAATCGAGGATAGGCGATGCACCCGCTGAATCTCCTGCTCCTGGCTCGATGTCAGCATTAACGACAGGACCCGCTGCTGGTGATGCGCCCGAAGACAAAACCTCGTCGCTTTCTTCAGCACCTACCGCACCACCCGTTACAGCACCTTCCTGGACGCCAGCTGGAGCACTAGCAGTTACAGAGTCGGAGAGTGATGATCAAAAGCCTGCATTAAAGAAGAGAAAGGTCGAACCCGAATTCCAGTCACAACCCCAAGCCCCTCCAGTCCCACCTGTTGATGAAGACGAAGAAATTGAAGTTGTATGATTATTTATTGGAAGAATTTTTGCTTATCACTCTTGTGCTTTGCATTGTGTATTGCATTTTTGATTCGTTTGGTTAGGGGGACGGTTGAAACATATGGACTTTACTGGGCTACTGACGGCTCAGCTTTATTGGAAGATGAGATGAAGGTATCGCGCTACGAAGTGATGACTTTTCACTCCTTATAGTTCCTCTCAACACCCGTAGAAGGGACATTCAGGGTGCTATTATGTGTCTTGGTCATGCTTTCAAGGCTTCCACAGGTCTAGATTTATCACGACCAGCGCTGCGTCCACTTCGCTTCCTCTTCATGTACCCAATTCGGTACTACTCGGGTCCACGGTGGATGCTACATCCTCGTCATCGCCACATCAACGGGCTTCGACCGCGGCCGCCATACCTCCCGTTCACGCTTACAAGTTGTACATATAAATCCGCCAGGTCACACATAACATCAAATGCAATTTGTCATGACGAATACCACTCTATTATACTTTTGCATTACTGTGAATGCCTTAATCCTTCTAATGTGTTCGTTTTGCCCTTCTCTACTATGTGCTTTGCTTCTGTTCTTTTTGTTTCGGTTGCTCTCACCTCACCTTATGCTTCCTTTCATTCATGATGATCGGATGATTCGTATTGTAACTGGATAAATTGAATGCAAGACAGCCATTTTTTTTTCTGCTGTAGTGGATCCGTTGTGAGGCGTTATAGTTGCGCGTCAACAATAAGGCAAGGCACTTTAGCTGGCGGCACAACAAACTTAGCCCACCGCAATTGCGGAACACCGGTGAGTAGATGACACCGAGGATAAAGCGTGTGCACAGCGGTAGAAAAGTGGAATAGCAAATGTCCCTCATGATGGCACATTTCCTGAGGACACCCCATGTACAAATGCTTTCATTATGCCTTGTTTAAAGTACTCGTAGCTGAAGTTTAACTAACGGAAGGATAAAAGTCACCCGTCTCCGGGGTACTGCTAGCGTGATATACGATATTAGAACGTTGCTTAACGAAACCTATGTTATCGAAGCTGTTGTAACCGAAACGTTCGTGCTGCTCTCCTAACTGCATGGCCATGGTCAGAGGGACGGCTCCTGTATTGTAGAGCGACTTACCTCCTAATCATTCAATTAGATATCGCCAGCATTTTGGGCCCATTCCCAGCGTTCAGACCAAAAGACATAGATGTCCCGAGCCATGCCCCTAGACCAAGTGCTAAATACACTCTTATGCCTGAAAGGACGGAGCGCGACTGCGAGCTTTGATTCACCCAACCACTCCCAGGAAAGCATCGGGTTTTCCTTATTGGCGTTGATCATCCCCAGCAGGTCGTCAAGTTCTTTCGAATCCTTAACGCTGACTTTCCCGTATTCTAGTAGATAAGTGAGTCTGTTAAGCTCGTTGGTCCACTCAATAAGCTGAGGGAGGGTGAGATTGGATATTAAACGCGGTTGGAATCTTTGCTTCGAGGGGCTTGGAAGTCGGCGACGAGCACGAGCCTGAGCACGGGGTTTTCTGGAATAAGGATAGCCTTTTGACGTCGAGGCATTACTTGAGGGGAAAGGGGAAACGGTTCTCCTGAACGGTTTGTCTTTCCTAGAGCCCCCTTGCCCTTGACCCCTCGAACGTGAGATGCTAGTTGCCTTCTCATCGAGGCTCCCATAGCCATCACCTTCGTCATCATCCGTATTGCTCTCAGATGCCTGTGATGTAAGATCTATAACTTCGATCGCAGCTTGTTCACTTTGCCGAGGGTAACTGTAGGAACCAGAGTGGTTGCCTGAATATGACCCCATTTCGTTTTTATTGCCTGCATCCTCTTCATCCGTACTGTCACCGAAGATCTCGTCTTCTAGTGTACGAGGTTTCTTTCGCAATCTTTTCCTGACCTGCAAGTTTCCACGCGCGCCCTGCAAGAATATAAAATGAGATCATTCGCCGTCAAGAGAACAAAGTACTAACTCCGTCGGTTTCGTCAGGATCAACACTCCTTGTGTCACCTTCGTAGATGGGCGTTCCTTCGCGCATAGGCGCCTTGCGTTTATTTGTGGTTTTAATGCTATCTTGCACAGCTTTTTGCGCAGCTGCTTCTTCCACGTTTCGCTCATGCCCATTCAGGGAGAAAGAAATCAGAGGTTCAACTCTTCTCTTCCCCTTATTCTTTCTCAACGGCAATTCCACGACAGGTATCAATCCCTTTCGCGTGGGTTTTGCTTTCAAGTTCAGCTGATCAGCTGAACCTAAATCCTGGAAATTGCCATCTTCATTCTGGACCACCACAATCCCGCTCTTAGTGTTCTCCCTTTCGGCCTCCACCACCATTGGAACTGTCGTATTCGAAATTTGCAGGGTACTGGCAGCTTCACGTTGCACTCCCCTACCAAGAAATATATTCCCCATATTCGTCTCGTCCACGTTCCTCGCGACATCGTTCTGGAATTCCATTCCTGATGGGTCAAGCCTAACATTCAATCCCTCCACGGGGTAGTAAACCCCCAGCGCAGGTGACCCATCCACAGAAATTTTACTATCTTGTACAACGTCCATCGGCGCCGGGTCCATGGCCTGTGTCTGATGTGACAAACTATCCTCTTGAGCTCGGGCAATACTAAATGGTCGACCCTCTTGGCTGGAGAAACCACCCTCAGCCGGTGGGGCACCACCAGATTTTGGGATTTCTTGATGACGACCTGCCGGATCTCCTCCTTCCCTTGATGGATTGTTTAAATCGCGACCAGCTAAAACATCCGATTGCGAGCCCGTGAACGTGGATCGCTCCCAGTTTCCGGCGCCAGGGCGGTCCCAACTCGCGGATGGTGCAGGCATAGCTGTCGCGGGAGTGTTCGCGTTTGATGTCGCACTGCTGGCATTGGTGAGTGTGGCCACTGTGGCACTCGCCGTGTGGGCTTGGGGGATTGGGGCCCCATACTGAACATGACTGTTCCTGTGCGAATTCCAGAATGGGGGATAACCCTGCGCGTGTGGATAGGAATAGAAATATGGATTGAAGATCGGCTGGGGATATGTCGAACTTGAACTTTGTTGGGACGTGAACACGTAATCCTGTTTCGGGAAATGAGGGTGCAACGATTTCGAAGGAGAAGCGAAATTGGAAGTGGCTAAAGGTGCGTTCTGGTTCTGGGGTCCTCCCAAGACACTTTGGTCATTGATAGACTCGTGACCGTTCGTGCTGGTGATGAATAATTTGTCAATGTCCGATGGTTGGGATGTTATTGCATCACTGGTGGGCATCGGAACCGGGTGTTCTGCTTCCACTGGTGTTGCTCTGCCACTAGCATGGCTGTGTGAATGGGGAGGTGTGTCACCACTGATTGTGAGCTTGCTTGGCACATGTGGTAGTGGGTGAATGAGAATAGGATGGAGTGTGTTATTGGTGGGTATCACTGGTATTGATGAAGGAAAGGTGTTCTGAGAAGAGACTGTGTGAGATTGTGACTGTATATTGGTGTTGAGATGAGTGGAGGCTGAATGCAAGGGTATAGCAGTGGAAATTGGCTTTGCAGGCTGGTGTAATGGCAATTCTGAGGCTAATGCTTGTGGTGTTGACAATGAGATAAATGGGTCAATGTTGAGTTGAGATAGAGCAGGCTGTAGATTGAATCGTGTGACCAATTGCCAATGAGTACTTGCTATTGAATCAATTTCCTCTTGCTTTAGTGGTGATTTTGAAATATGGGGCAGATTCTGTGAAGAGCTATGCTGGTTAGGTAGTAATGAAATGGCCATAATCCTAGGCTCAAATGCACTTGTGCTGAATAAAGATGTATCAATAGGAATTCTAACATGACCTAATTATTATGTTATGCATTAGAAATTACAACTTGCCCACTGAATGAAATATGCACCTAACCTGTGTTATAATCTGGTGTGTTAATTGATAATATGTTTCTCTGCACATCTTTTGAGACATTATTGGCTGTTATTACTTTGTGCTTGATGTGAATTGCCTTGATATAGTGTGAGTAGACACTGTATAATTTCCAATGGGTGCACAAAAATTACCTGACTTGGAGAGCTCCAAGCAGTATGTTGCAATTGTGTAGCTAAGTGGTAAACCCTGATTGAATATTAGTATATTATTATTATATGTATTACTAAAATCTAACTCTTGAGGCTTTATGGGTCTTCTGTGCAGTGGATTCTCCAAGTTTGGCTGAAACATACTTTTTTTGAGGTCAATGTGGGCCTTTGAGAAAGGTGATGGCAAGAGAAAAAGTGCTTTGGTAGCCACTGACACCCTTGGTGACCAATGTGTCGGCACTTGAATTTTCTGACTCAGCACCTGGTCCATTTTGCATCAAAACAGTCACACATTCATTCGAGCTCTTCAGGCTCAGACGAATCTTGCAGGAGTGCAGCAGAATGGCATCCGTACAATATTAATCATGCTTATGTCAACTTTGGGTGGCAATGACAGTTCGGGAATGAGCCCGCACGCCGCCAAGTGGAGGTCCGAGGCCTCGCGCTCGCTAGCAGATCGCAACGGATGGACGCAAAGTGTACGTAGACAATGCGATATCAGCAGCCGATGCTGGATGTGGATAGATTGTTGATAACTAGAAGTGGACAAGGCAAAAACCGAGCATCGATAAGATTGACAAGCGGGAAAGAGGCGCTCAATAGCCTAATGGGAAGTCATGGACTCTATTGCGAGGGAAGCACGCTGATGGCGGAGAAGTGAATTGGACGAGTTCTCATGGGTTCGATGATATCTCGGTTTTCGGACTGAGGGGGGGGGGGGTGTTATGAACTGGGGTGGACGATAAACGTTGGAGAGGGTCGCGCACTTGGGATCACCGTGTGTTTTTCTATTTGGCAGGGATGGATGAGGAGCTCGGCAAAAGCCATAAGCAAACGTGCGTTGGATAATGTATTGGCAAACACGATGAAACGAAGGAAGCACCGGAGAGAGACGCTAAAATCAGGACGGAAAGGAGGATGAATGGGACGATGGGGAGATGAAGAGGACGGGGTTGTGGAGGAGGGGAGGGGAAATAAAGAAAATAGATGAAGAGGTGCACTGGGTCCTTATTTGTTTGCACGTGCAAGTTTCTGATATCATATTTGCGGTAGTCGCTGCTTGACTTAAACCCAAAACTATTGACCGTATTCACCTCCCAATCTGTGGCCATAACGCCGTCAGTCCCTCTCTCCCTCTTTCCTTATAATCCATCGCTTGCGTCCCTCATCCCTTTCTTCCTCTCTTCCCTCTCTTTCTTGGCTTGCATCCTTTTTGCCACCTTTTCTCGCTTACCAGACCACAGCAACCCCCTTGTACCGCCGCTATCTCCCCACGTCGTCGACCCCTTTTCAGCGCCCCGCATTTCGCTATGGGTCCCTCCATTGACCTCATCTCGTCAGCCCAGCTGCTCCAGCAACAGCAGTGTCGATTTCCTCCTTCACCTCCCAGTTCCGGAACCGCTTCTCCACGTCTTACACCATTCCCTCACAGGGACCCTGAGGTATTTCATTCCCTTTGGTCTTCGGGTTCTGCTCCCTCTTCGCATTTGTCCTCTTCTATGTCTCCCAAGAAGCCACGGCGCGAAGGAAACGAGTCTGACTCGGAGGGCCATATCACGGAACGGTCCTCACCCCGTCGTACAGCTCACAAGCTTACTTCGCGAAGAACCAACAGAGCACTCACTCTGCCCCCCGTTCCCTCGGTGAACCCTGTGTTCCCTTTTGCCCACTCTCCCACCAAACCTGCCCGTCCCCTGTCTCGAAGGTCGTCTTCTTCGAGCACTTCCTCTGGCTCTTCGTCCCTAATTCAGCATGAACGCGCTCCTACCCATCCATCTAATCAGGGCATGGGTCGCAAAGTCGCGGTCAAGTTGCAACTGTTCAAAGAGACCACTGGAAACGCCGAAGACGCTAATGTTGGAGAGCCCTCAGCTCGCATGGACGATCAGGTAATGGTCATCTCATCGCCTCAAGAGGACGTCGCCGAGGCCCAGTTTGAGTTTGTCAAGCGTTCTGAATGGCCTGACCGCGAAACCGCCGCTTTGAGGAGGGAGAAGAGTTCGACAGCATTAGAACGAATCAAGCTCCGAGACAGTTTTCATGACGAACAAAGGGCGAAGGAGAGAAGGCCATCTATAAGGGAATCCCCTAGTACCGATATTCTTCAGTGGCGGAAGGATATTATTGGTAGGCAGGATACACCCAGGGGCAGGCGGCGCGAAAGAGGGGAGGAATCCATGTATGAGGTAGCAAGCACACAAGAGAAGGCAGCCCCTTCCAGTAATGTCTATCATGAATTTCCATCCGCCACAGCTCACGATCACCCATCTACGCGCATATATCCTCCTTCTCCTTCGCCATCCCGATCTCCCGTACACCGGGTGTCACAGGTCCAGGCAACGCAGGGAGACACCGGTTTCGCATATACGCGGAATTTACTTCCTGAATTGTCCATTCAGCGTTCCCATTCCAGATTGCGAACCGAATTTGATTATTCACCCCTGGCCACCAGTCGTTCTGCACCAATATCACCACTGGAGCCGTCATCCCCTTACTTCACTGATGATGAATCCACTTGGGAAAGTGGCTCTGCAACAACCTCTACCTCTACCACGTCTGCGCATTTCCCGACTTCTCCAGACGAACAGCATGATGTCCGATCCTCATATTTTGAAGACGATCAAGTGCCTGTCTATGCTAGCAACAGGCGAAACCAGGCCGTACCAGACAAGTATTCTGGGTCACAGTCGTTGAACCTCGATCTTGGATGGAATGGATCAGATGAGCATTTGCCTCATATCCCTTTGCGACCATTTCGGAATCAAGTGGGTGGGCATAGTGCCATATACAAATTCACCAAGCAAGCTGTTTGCAAGGTTTGTTTTCACACGTCATGTCTCTTTAGCAATTGATTTACCCTCATCAATCAGCCCCTTGTTTCTCGCGAAAATCTCTTCTACGAATCTGTCGAAAGGGAAGCTCCTCCTCTTTTGGGCTTCATTCCCCGGTATCTAGGAGTCATGCTTGTCAGTTATCGCCGAGTTCCTAAGTCCTCAATCTCTTCTGTTACGACCACCCCGCATCCATCTGGTGGGCAATCTCACCAGGCACGCTCCTTCCTTTCCGACGCCAATGAGGCATCAATGCCCAATATTGTAATACCGGGCACCAAGTCCCATGAGTCGTCCAACGACAGCGATACAGAAGATGAATTGCCAGAGGTTGCTCTGGACCACAACCGACACATCATTCCAAAATGGATGCTGCGCCGCTCTCGGGACCGTTCGTCTACGCTGGTAGGCAGGCATCGAAGGGAACAATCGAATGATCGCGACGTGGTCACTCCAGATGTGGCCATGACTCCTACCCCCAGTAGTGTACTCCGAACGAAATCAAGCCCCCTTTCTCAGTTCCCCCCTTACATGCCGAACGAAATGGACGCACCCACCCCAGTCAACTCACCTAGTCAGTCCATGCGTGCGTTCCCTCCTACAATCGGTGTTCGCGACCCCTCTCTGCACGGTGGTTCTAGATTCCTTTCTGACGAAGAGGATTCGCTACAACGACCCAAGTTCCGCCCGTACTACTCCGACAGACCTGGGTATAATCCACAATCTCCGTGGTTTGGTGGAATTGGCTCGACTACAGTGAATACGAGGCTCAGGGATCATGTATTCAACACCATCATGAAACGATTCAGCAGGCGGACTCGTGGTCGTTGGGCTGATAGTACGAGGACGGAGGATGAGGGGGATGTGGTGGATATTGAAGCGCAGCGTTGCCGCAGAAGACATGCCCGCAGGCAGAGGCAGCTGATGACCCAAGCTGATAGATTTCGAGAGAGCGAGGTGGATGGGTTTGATACCGGCCTTCGGCGCGTTCAGAGCGAAACAACTATCACCACTCCTGGGAGGTTGGAAGTCATGGCCATGGAACAAAAGCGCAGCAAGGAACGAAGGGACGTGTTTGACAGGCAACCTGATCGGCAAATGCAACATGAAGGCGAACCACAGATGACCAAGCCGTTGACTATTCCATCTCGTCTAAGGACCCAGCCCCGGCAGCCTGAGGCCCATCCGACTTTACCTCGACACCACCATGCCCCAGACCACCCCTCCGTCGACGATCCATCTGTAACCCGGCAGAATCACTTCATCTTGATGGAAGACTTGACAGGGCGATTAAAGCACCCATGCGTGATGGATCTGAAAATGGGGACAAGACAGTATGGGATGGACGCGACCTCAGCAAAAAAGAAAAGCCAGCGCAAGAAGTGTGAGAGGACTACCAGCCGATCCCTTGGAGTTAGGGTGTGCGGGATGCAGGTAGGCTGCCTCAAGCCCCCTAATCCTTCACTTGCACTCATGGGTTTTAGGTCTGGAACCATGTGACGCAGTCCTATTCGACGCAAGACAAGTACAAGGGCCGAGAAGTACGCCCGGAGGAGTTCAATTCCGTGCTGGCGTCCTTTTTGTACGACGGTGAACGCTTATTAGCATACCAAATCCCTGTTTTGCTTCAGAAGTTGTACGCATTGGCTCGTATCGTCAGTCGCTTAAAAGGATATAGGTTCTACGGATGCAGTCTCCTTCTAATCTACGATGGAGATCGTGAATCACAGGAAGCATTTAGATCCTCTGTCCTCGACCAGCCATCTTCCCGCAGTAAACGTGGAGAGTCCTTCGAGCGCCAGCAATCCCGCTCTAAATCGCAAAGTAAATCTGACAAGCCGTCACTTCGCCGATCTCATAGTGAAGACCTGTTACTCGGACCTGTTGCCAAGCGCTCGAATGGCCGCCGAAAGCGAGGGGAGGTTAACGTTCGCATCGTCGATTTTGCGCATACAACTACTGGCCGCGACTGGCTTCCTTACCCCAGTAACCAGGAACACGTCATCCCGACGGAAAGTACTTCGAGTTCCAAAGGCTACCAAGCTGAAGTCGATCCGGATACTGGTTTGGTTTACGCTCGCTTCCCTCCACACTACCCCGACCAACCCGATCGAGGTTTTCTGTCCGGATTGAGGAGTTTGACGGATAGTTTGGAGCAGATTTGGAACAACGAAAGGATCCGAAGGATCAAGGCTGCGAGAGAAAATCCCTCTACCGCGTTGCCTCAGTTGCCACCACTGTCGACTGATGGCAAGGAGATCTTTGACGAAATATTTGGTGGGGAAGATGATGGTGGTATGATCTCCACATGAATTTCATTGGGCCTATTTCGCTCCCCCGTTTTCTTCAAGTTTATCTGTCCGCTCATGCTACCTCTTTCTTGGTATTCTGTCTCCCTTTCTTCGTCTTGTTTCTTCACAGCACTATATTCTCTAGTTCCCCTTGGTGCTTTTCCGTGGGTTTTGCAGCAATATCTTTCTAATATCTCGTCCAGGACTCCTCGCTTTGTCTCGGCACTGCGTGTTTGTATTTCTCACTCACTCTTTTCTTGTTAATATTCCTTGTTAACCTCTTTATATCAGTGCATACCGATAGACTTCATTGCAATCATTCTCATCGCATGTTGCCTTAGTGTTTGTAGTATAACTCGCTACGTACAGTCTCTTTTCTCTCTTCTATTTTCCTATCTCTGCATCGACATCTCTTTATGTTCTTTCCTCATGACAGACTTCTCGCAGGCCGTCGCATATCATTATGTTGTTGCAACATTTGCCTTATTCCTATCCTCACTATTCTTTTATCCATCACATTATTAAGATTCTCTTTTGTAAATAATGAAAAGTAAATATGATCTCTTCCTCATTTAGGAGACGGACTCGTCCGAATGACCTGAACACCACACCACGTGATGGGACGCGCGAGCCTGACAGGCCCAAACGCATCTTGACCCCGTTCAACGATAACCACAACAAATGGAGGTAGAGCTGAAGTGCAATCGACTAACATGTCGGAGGCCAGTCACAGATAAGGCAGTAGTGGTGAGTTACTTCAGGACAGCGGTGAAGGTTCAGTGTATTTTAACAGTCATCTACAGACAACGTGCAAGTTAAACCCAGGCCTCTCTTATCTCATCTGATCCCCAACTCTTGTTCACAGGCTCTCATATCTTTTGTGGTACTTCCAGTGCTCGTACCTGCTTAGAGTCTTCAGTGATTTTGTTGTGGGTTTGGCATCGATAAGTTGATTGCGCAAACGAGCTTTTCAATGCCAGCCGTCTATGCCCAGGTAAGGCATATATCTTAACGTCATTCAGGTGGAAGATAACACTCGTATCTGCAGCCTGTGAAACCTCATTGACGGAACCGTAACGCTCATCCCCTTGTTCCACCCATTGAGGAACTAATCATTTCATCTACTCCGCACGCTCGACCTAGAGATGACGTTGTGGTAAGAACTTAAAATATAAATGCGGATTCTTCCCTGCCTATCGAGCCATTCATGTGGTACGATGGGTAGGTCTGCTCACTGCACCCATCAAATGACTACAAAACGGTAAGGGATGGCGCATACAGCCACCCACTATTTGTCCCCCTGATACTAATTCGTTTGGGGATTAATGGCAGTCCGTCCTCTCGGGTCTATCTCCATCGATGATCCTCGAGATCTGCAGCCGGTATGTGGAAGAGCCACTAAGAGAACGAATATTTCCTAACTGGTGCTGGAGAGCGATCTCCTTCTGGCAGTATCAGATACACCAGGAGAAGTCAGTTTCTTGATGTTCAAGGTTTCTATGGCACATCTGGAGACAGCTCTTTTCGTCCAGTGTTTTTCAGCAAGCTGTTGTGCGGAATGTCAGCGACAAGAATGCGCAATTGCAGAAACAGCTCGAGAGTGTTGTTCGAGAAGGTATACGCATTTGGTCAATAAACCTATCCATCTTGCTCATGTCCCCAGCTTCCAGTGAAATCAAATTACTGAGCAATAAAATTGCTGGTACGTTGTCGTCGATATAACTACGCCATCGCTGCTTACTATTGGGGAATAGAGCTAGAAAGAGATTTGGAGTTGGAGCGCCGTAAAGTTCGTGACCTTCAAGAAGCGACAAGAGAACGCGACAAGGAATATCAGAAACTCAAGGTGAATATGTGAAACACGTTCCCACTTACTAACGTAGGGTATACCAGAGGTCCTACTAGGCTCAAATGGATAGGATCAAGCGCAAGGCGCTTCTGGGCGGTTCCATTGCGGCTCCACATGAACCAACGTTGGCTGCATCCACACATCTTCCGGACGATGTTCGAGCGGGGCCACCCGGACTTAATAATGGCACCAGGCCATTCGGCACTAAAATTACTAACAACGTTGATCTAAGTGCTGTAGTGGGAGGAATGGAAGCAAACGGGGTCAGTTCTTCCCTCACCGCTTCCAAACGTGCAACGTTTGCCAACCAAAACCTTGTTTCAGATTCAGCGCACACCAATCACAACCCGAACTACAGGGAGCACGTTCGTCCCTCCATCGACCAGTAATTGGAACACGACTGCATCATCAAGTCACCATCACCAACAGCAGGTTCATGTCGCAAACAACAACCCCCATCGCCAAACGTTTGCCCCGTCAAGGAGTGGTAATTACTCAGACCGATCAGATAGCGCGAACGAAGTTGAAAACCTCTTGATCGGCAAAGGCCAATATAATAGGCGTATGAGCACCACGGCAACGAACGGATGGACGGTCCCAGGAGGAGGAAACAACATTCAACGCAACTACGGTAGGTTTCACAAAACTCTGGTTTACCACAGGAGCCTTGGGAATGAATCGGCATTTCACACGTGAACAATTTTCTTCAGCAGCTTTTGCCCCGCAACCAATTCAAAGGACTGCGAAGTTCCGGCCATCTGGAGCACGATAGGTCCCAAGCAGTATATAGTATCAATAGCATGACGATGAAATCATACGCACATAGCGACGACATCACATTCCTAGTGTAGCCCAAGGGTAAGCTAACAGGGATAAATTATTGGGGAATAAAGTACAAAAGATTAAAGTCAAAAGCCAGTTCACGAAATGAAAGCGATTTAATTTGTCTTGCCACTAGAAAGTGTCTCATTGTGATATGTACTGTAGAAAAACGATGGAAATTGGCATCTCAAATTCAAGAGAGACCTGGGCATATTCATATCATGCAATATGGTACTAGTTAAATCGAGGCGTAGAGAGTTAAATGCGCAATGATGGAAGTAGATTCAACTGCTTATCTGCGGATGCAAACGAAAAGAGTGGTACCCATGTCAAATGTACAATGCAAACACTATACCCAAAACGAGAAAGCAATCAAAATGCGGTTTTGACCATAAACCATAGATTTGGAGCAATGACAGATGGAGTGATGACGGGGGTATGTGCACATGAGCCCTGGCTCAAGAGGGATAGGGTAGTAGTAGGTAGGGCGGGGGGTGGAGGAGATAGGAACGCAAGGGAGCCATCGCGCCTCGACTCCCCATAACTTTGTCTGGGCCGCTCCAACAGTACGGTAGGAACTGATCTGAGACGAAAACAAGGAACCCTGGGAGGCGGTCGAAAGGCGGAGAGGGGAATGGAGGTGCTCGCTCGCTGAGCGGGCAAGGAGTGATGCGTTTGGGAGGGTGTAAGGGTGAATGCTACGGCATTCATGTGATACATGATAAGGTTAGTAAATATACGCGTGGTTTAAAGGATTGGGATAAGGATGACAACGTGATGGGGAGCAAACGTGAAGCAGAAGCTCAATTGGATATCGTAAGAGGGAAGGTGCGACAGTACCGCTGCAATGGGACCAGCGTATATGCGCTCCCAACCCTCTAGATTGGCCAAGCTTCGATGCAAGAGTATCAGGGCTTCGTTCATAGCCAATCAGGCGACTTCAATGCGTGATTTCTTTCATCCTCCAAGTACTGCCCAATTGCTAGAACGTCCTGACCTGCTCTCCTTAAATACCCAGCCAATACGTGTCTATCGGCATGCGGCACGAGGTTTGCCAGCTTATCCAATTGCCGGTTAAACTCCATTTCAGATATCACTTGTTGCTGGGTTTTCTGAGATTGGTGCGGGTGTGCATAGTGTGGTTGGTATGATTGTGGGGCTGAGTAAGTAGGAGAGCGATGAAGTGGTTGTGAGAGGTGATGTGCCGTGTAGTGAGGATGACAAAGGTCCGATACGGAGCCATGGCCGTGGTATGATGCTGACGGGGATGGAGTATTATACATAGATGCATGCCTGTTGATCTTGCTGTTTTCCTTTCCGTTTCCAACAAGGAGGTAATTGCTGGGTGTGATAGTTTGGCTACTGCTGTTTGATGAACCATCAGGAGAGTGAGACTGAGATGGAATTGACTGGAGGCGGTGGTATGGCTCGTGATCGATCTTGCTAAATGGTTGGTGATTGTGATGCGTCTGGTAATGTGGGTGGTGTCCGTGTCCGATTTTTCCGTGCCCAGATTCAGAACCGCCATATCTTGGTGTAGCAGCAGTGAGGAATGAAAAGCTAGCTGAATTGGGGGATGACGCGAGCATCGTGTGCGATCTTGTTATTCTAGTCGGAGGAGGCCTCGGTCCGCTTGGTGAAGTGGGATTTGAGAGTAAGTGGTGAGGTCTGGTATATGGGGTACCTGTGCTACTCATAATGGGGGCGGTTGTGGTGGTGGCAGGTGGGCTAGGTGATGTCGAAGGGTGGCTCATGCCTGTAACTTGCGCAGCGAAGTTCATTCTTCCCTCTTCGCCATTTCCGGCGTTCTCGTCCCGCATATAAGAATTTGTAATATTCAATACAGGCCCAGGATTCTTATTCATGACTGATAATAGCCCATCTGAAGGTGGCGAAGTCGATAATGCACTGCTACCAATGGTGCCCCTTCGTGAGATAGTAGCCTTTCTTCCCAGCGAGGAGAAGAACCCTGCTGCTTTAGCTGCAGGTGAAGGCGTGATGGATATGCTCCTCGCAAGACCAGAGCGGTTGTTAGGGGACGAAGATAGACTATTCGAACCGGATGGTGCACCGAGGAGTGTCGCGGTAGAAGCTGTATGACCAAGAACACTATTGGACCTCTGAGGAAAGCCGCGTTGTGCCGCTAAAGAGGGATAGGGTAACGTAGGTGGTGGGACAATGGGTGGAGTGTCGTCAACAACCTTTTGGGTAAGGTCGGTGGCTGTTGATGCATCAGGTCGGAGGGGGAAGGAAGCATCAGACATCACAGACGACCTAGAGGTCTGACGGGGTTGTGGCGTGAAAATACGGTCTGATCTTGATACCGAGTGGTTGGGGTGATGAGCTGTGAAAAGAGGGATAGGGGGTTTCATGAGTACATGGATACTCGAATTCCGTGCAGAAGGGACAACAGAGGTGCAAAGATGGTCCAATACTCACCGAAGCGGACCTCGATTAGCCAATCACCCAGACCAGTATCGCAGTCGTGCAACTCGTTAATCTTCTGTATATAAACCCTGCATTTCTCTGCCACAGTCATCTTCTTTGCATGCACTTCCTGGCATGACATTGCCTCGGGATTAGTTGTCTTCGTCTTTTGCCTCTTAGCACCACGCTTGGGTATGGGTAGGGGTGGTAAATCCGATCCAGACGGCTGGATATGGATGGGTGGTGGAATGATACCCCCTCCAGCACCGATACCGGCGTAACCACCATCCGTGCTGAGCAACCGCGAGTGACCATGCGGGTGGTTAGGACCATGAGCGTTTGTAGGTACAGGAGGACCATCTGTTGGAGAGGGCGTTCTGGAAGGGTGGTTTGTGCCAGCACCATTAGACGAGGACCCATTCGCACTCCTGCTGGATGTGGAAGGTGCACGAGGTAGGGAAGAGAACCTCTTCAGTCCATTGGTTAGGCTACTTCTGAGGCCTTTCGCTGTTGGACTAGGCGTGCTGTCCTTGCGGCTTCTGCCTGTTTCTGCCTCGGGTGATCGGGACCGGGACGAGGTTAGCGGTGGATGGTGTTGCCCTGCTGGTGCTTGTATAGGGGGTAAAGTGTGTGAAGGGGTCCGTGAATGTGAGTGTGAATGGGGGTGTGCCTGAGCGAGTGGTAATTGCTGTGGCTGGTGATGTTGTTCAGGTGAGGGCGTCCTTCTTCCGTTATCTCTGAAACCAATCTTGACCCATTTTTCACCATCATCTATATAACGCTCCTTCTTGTCTACATTTACCACCAAACTTGCATTTCTTGGCGGGGGCTCAATAACGGTAACTGTTGGTATACTGTCACTGTTATCACTGTGATTAACTGGACTCTCCCTTCGGGCATCGTCATAATCATTATCATCTATGATAGCCCTCCCTAGAGATTTGCCGTCGTGCCCGTTCATAGCTGCCCTAATGGTGCTTGGCCACTGCTGCTCCGGGCTCAGGTGCACACTAGATATGGAGGTGGCATGGGAATCTTGGGTACGAGGAAATAGCTCTGAATGGGCCCCAGATTCATGAGTCGAAGTAGGTGATGGTGCACCATCAGAAGGAGTTGATTGAGGTGACGAGGACGAATAGGACGAAGGGGGTGAAGGTGGAAAGGCGCCCTCTCGACGATGAGATCTCGCTGGACGCAACGTGCCGTGCGGGGTGGGTGCAGTGGATCTAATGAAAGCCATGAACGGGAAGGTGCATATGGTCAGCCATCCTCAGAAACCCAGGTAAAAATGTACTAGAACGTGAGCGTGAAAAAACGCAAACTTACTCAATGAAAACAGCATCCGGCCCTGCATCAGATTGGGGTATCTTGGGTATAGGCTCTTGGATACTTGGAAGTTCTTCCATTGTGGAGTATGTGGGCTCGTTAGAAGCCAGCGCAGCGGCAATGGATTGTGGCAACTGGAGTGCCTGCTTCACGGCCTCCAGGTCTCCTCGTGGACGTGTTGATACTGGGGTTTGAAATCTGGGTGGACGCGGTGGCGGAGGCGCGTTGTAGTCGATGTTGAAAAGAGCACGGGGAGGGGGCGTAGGTGGTCGTTCTGAAGTCGATGAAGCTGGTGTATCTAGTGTTCCACCTTTGGCATCTACGTCGTCTAAGCAAAAAGAAGCACAAAGGAACAAGGATACATGTCAATGTCAATACTTTGATACAGGCGAGAATTCGGGTAAAAATACGCATGCATACCATGTTGATTGAGTAAGGAAGACGTTATCTCCTTTGGGGAAAACGGCGTAGATGGTTGAACTGAGACCCGAGAGGGTGGTGAGCTCATTCCAACAGCGGAAGCTGAAGCAGGGCCGTTTGTGAAGGTAGGCGATGCTGGTATCTCAATTACTTGACCTTCGTCGGAGCCATTGCCTTGCGTGATCGACTCGTCATTACTTGAGGGCCGTGTTGCAGATGCAGAATGCGTCGTTGCTGGAAAACGAGTGTGGCTAGGCGTATATTCGGGGGTATCGGCATCGGTGGGAGTTGGGCGAGCAGGCGAGGGCGACTGTGTATGCGGACTTGGTCGCAGTACGGTGAGGACAGGACGAGGACGGGTAGATGGATTGGACGTTATGGGTGGGGTGGGGGCCTCCCCTGGAGTCCTAGGTGGTTTTGGGGGAGGTGTGGGTTCAGGAAAGACTTCGGATGCAGACTTTAGGCGTAATTTATTATCACGTGAGTGACGATCGCGCTGCCTACCGCGATTGTCGCTTAAAATAATGGGAGCAGTGGAAGGCGGGGAAGGAGATGATGTTATGTGTTTGTGGGGGTCCGACATTTGTTGTGCGGATGCAGCGAGCGAAATCCCGCCGAGCGATGTGCCAAGGCCTCGTCGGGAGCGGAGTGTGTTTTGGGCACTGCTTCCACCATGCCCTAGATCGGATAAAGCCTTGGTGGACTGACGTCGAGGTGGTGCCTCGGACTCGCTACCAGAAGTCATCGAACGTGTAGTTGGGAGGGGGGTGGAGGATTGGGCGTTCGAGGTTCTGAATGGACGCTTGGGCACCAGCAGAGTGCGCGTGGTGTTACTTAACCGTCGCGTCAAGTTGAGAGGCTGGGTTTCGGAGACTGGGTGTGCACTGCCCTTTGCTGAAACGTCACTTGCGTCGGAGTCGGAGGAATAGTTGGATGGAGAGCTCGAGCCAGCCGATTGAGTACGGCTGTGTGCCCGCGGAGGATCCTTTTCTGGTGGCGTTGGGGGACGAGCATAGTTGCGAGGCAGGGATAGAAAGGGATTGGTATGCTGCCTCTGGTGCCTCTGTGGCGACTTGGGAGGATCTGCACGAGACTTGTTCTTGGAGTCTGGATGGATGGAGAGGAAGGAGGAAAGGTAAGATAGAGAACGATTCATGGTGGGGACATGGGAGGCGGAGGCGGTAGTACCTGCGTCGGGGAGTGGAGGAGGAGAGGACATGATGAAAGGGCGTTATTATAAGGATGATAAGTGATTAGGGAATGGACATCTATTCGACTATACACCGCAAGATCGGTTCGCTTTCTTTCTACACTTGACTTTGAGTCGTTTGTTGTTCTGGCGCCTTGTTGCTTTTGGGCGATGCTAATGAAACAACTCTCCCACGTGTTTGCTCATTCACCCACACTCCTCCAATTACTCCAACCACAGGAACAGCCTGTCTGTCTCCTAAACATTCTCTCGCTCTGAGACCCGTTGCGAACCGAACTGTGGTCCTCCGCGGGCTCGCCCCTGTCGTCCAAATACAGTCCTCACGGAGCTGCATGGCATCACACATTCTATTCAATCTGTCGTCACGGTTATACTGCTTCTGTACATGCCCATCTTCCGCAGAATATATCTCTGTTGTTACATTAGCGAGCCACACACGAGTCAGAGTGTACATAATAATT
This sequence comes from Volvariella volvacea V23, assembly GCA_000349905.1. Lineage (NCBI taxonomy): Eukaryota > Fungi > Basidiomycota > Agaricomycetes > Agaricales > Pluteaceae > Volvariella > Volvariella volvacea. Next base: position 2,114,230 of record KB722736.1, on the reverse strand, counting down.
ACCAATATCTGCCAGGCCGATAATCTCAGTCTTTCTCATACGCCCAAGACCATATTGCTAGCCTGACGCTTCAGACTGTCCGTGCACGCCATTACACGCGGCTCCTGCCTGCAGCCGTCCTGCAGCACACCCAAGATGACTTCTCGCCTGCGTTTTTCCAGCAGGGGTGAACCAGAGGAACGGACCAGGGGAAAGCAATCATCATTCGACGTACGATCAATGACGAGTTCATTTTGCTTTTAATCTCCTTGTGTATAACCGAGTGGCATGCATAGATACCATGCCCTTGTATTTCTGCTTGACACCTTGCATCAGGCCACGCAACGTAGGCATGGCCCTCAGAATGAGGGTCAACGACCCTCCCATATACTGTACCATTCTGGGACTGGCCATCCAGGCATTTCGAACGACGGCGCTTAGGGGCTCAAAGCTTACCTCCATTTACTGCGGTGGATCGTCCAAGTTAGCACTGGTATCCGCATTCCACTCTGCGATTCCTATGCCTCCATTGTGGGTTTCAGCCAGGGCTGAAACATGAGCAAGAGGAAGCTGAGTTAGGAAGGAAGTTTTCACTGCCGACTTGCACAGGCAATTTACGGCTGCTCCTTTCAAGTACCCAGTACGTGCCGAAATATTTTACTTGCCCCGTCTACCTCTCTTCTACAGCCAGGGACGTAGCGGAAATGCTTGCAAAGGGCCCAAACGGCCGACGAGCCGGTAATGCGTGAGGCCCGCTGCAGCTACTTTATGGTTGCCATCAGGTCAGCACTACACTGTTTGGTTAGCCTCCGATGGACATCCTACTCCGAGTACAATCATTTTCCGGACGAGTCGAGTTGTTGTTCGAGCTATGCGCCCTCGAACCACTTGAGAGGGCGCGAAGTAATGATAAGATTAGTCTCCCCCATATCGGAGAGGACATTGCGGTGCGTCCAAGGCGGTGGAGGCGATGCATGATATCAGGAGACCCAGCTAGCTAGATCTCCTCGGGCCCATGAAGCTCGCAATAATAGTTTAAGACCTGTTGCTGGAATGCACTCGTTCCGTGCACCGCTTAGTGAAACGGGCAAAGTTAGCCTAACATGGTCAATGACGACCGCTTGATTGCCATGTCAGTAGTGCATGAAACTTCGTAGGAGAAAACCCTCATACGCTGCGGCGAACTTGTGATTCAAGTTCTGGGCGTCCAATTTGAAATTTCGCCCAAAATGCCTGAACAGGACCTGTTTGTTATGGTGTGATGTCAACAATCGGCGAATACGCGAATAATTGCCAGCAAACGGACATTCGTCGCTTCATTCCTTTGCTCCATAATTACGCGACCGCAAAGACCGAGTTGGCTTCTCAGCCATGTCCAGCGGCAACAACTCCGCACCTAGTAGCTCACGTCCTTCGACCACGGCCCACCACTATGAAGTAGCTCTTTTCGGCGAATTCTATTCCGCAGATCTCAAACCTATTCTCAATCGTATTTCCCTGCATAGCGAGTCGTCGTTACCTATGCATACCCGTGAAGTGGTTTTTGAACCTTTGGATGCCCAATGGCAAAGGGAGAATGGGCAAGAGCCTGTATTATTGAGAGCCAAAAGGGAGTTGGAAGAGCCTGGGTCTCCTTGGTAAGTAGAGTGGTCGGGTGGGGGATCTTGTACGAAGTAAAAGTGACATGTTGCAATTCTGGTTGTATGGGTTTCTCGGAACCTGTGGGTGTAGGGTACTATATTCGTATTTGAAACCCGAGTCCGCTAGAGCACATCCAGAGGCTACAGTCCGACCATGGGCAACTTGTCAGGTGGTAGGCGATGCTCTCAGCTATGCTTCCGCCCTTGGATACGTGTAAGTTATCTACCTCTCCTTCAATCTTCATCTCATCATCTCTACCTGGCTCAACAGCCGCAGATCTCAGATTTATAAACGCGGGTATGTGTTCAGACGCGGACCGATAGCAATCCAAATGTTCCAGCAAGAACAGGTGAGCCTGGAATGGTTCGGGGAGTGACTATATGGCTCATCCCTAACTTCGGTGTATAAACGTCACGAACCGGCGGGTCCGTGTTATGCTCAAAAGGTTGATCAGAAGACCCAGCAGCCTATACCAGCCCACGCGGACACCCTTTGGGAAGTTGAGGTGAAGACAGCCTCTCCAATTCAAGCTACCCAACAAACACCCTTAAAGCCTTCAATTGACGCTGTCCTTGAAATTCAGACCCTCATGAAGGGACTGCTGGACTTGCGGCGGAAGGATATATAATGATGAGGTGTGGCCCATTCTCGTAATGCAGTGGAAGAGTAATGCCGCTGATGAGGTTGGTGCATCGTGTGGGCCTTTCTGTTGTCTTTTGAGTGGGTGCAATACATTCCATGATATCCCATACATCATAAGACAAGCCATCAGCGTTTTCTTACCCTTCGCCCAGGTCCTCTCATTTGCTCGACAGATGTCACTCTGCTTATGCTGTTGAATGTTCTTGTCAACCATGCAATGGAATGAAAGATGCGCTATGTTACACAAATCTCAACAGCAAACCTCCACCACGATGCAAGTTAACAGCGAATCCAATCAACTCGCTGCATCCTCTTCATCATCGTCTTCCCCCCAATCCACAGCATCTCCATCACTACCAACTTCTTCCTGATTCTGGAGCATCGTTAACCATCCCTCCTCACCTCGGACCTTCTTCACTAACTCCAGCACCGCAGCTGGGTCCAACTCGGGCTCCTCATCCGAATTTTCAATATCCTGATCCATTTGACCACCATTTTCTTGCTTCTCGCCAACAAGCCCCTTCCGATCCTCTCCGTCATCATCGCCACTACTTTCTGCTTCACTCTCACTGCCTCCATAATTGCCAAGTAGAGCTAACCCATCTCGTTTTCCGTCACCATTCTCGTCGCGGTCATCCTCCCCACTTCCATAACCACCCAACAATCCAACAATAGTCTTCTTCTCTGCTTTCTTACTCGTTACCTTTCTCCTCTTTGTCGGCCTTGTGGTATCACCCCTACTCTGATCCCCAACCCCATCCTCTGGCGAAATGAAGTTGGCCGAAGACCAATCAGTCTCCGCCTGTGGATCGACGATCAATCCTTTAAACTCCTCCCATATTTCGATCGTAGGATACTCTACGAAATGGGTGTGCTGTAGACTCGTGCTGAGGGGCTGTATGGGATCTAGACGATGATATGCCCTCGGTGCTGCCTTACGCTTGACACCTTTACTGCTACTGGTCCCGACATTATCGGGTGCATGTGTGGCTGTTATTTGATTGCTCGTGCTGGGTGCGTTAGTGGATGTCCGTGAACCGTACTGGGATGCGGTGTACATGAGAGACGAAGACAGGTACGAGGCTAAGCGCGTATGATGAGATTGCTGTTGGTTTTGCTGTAGAATCGAGAGCGGGTCGATTCTTGCTCGCAAAACACATTGTGGAGGCGTCCACGAAGAGGATCCGCCCTCTTCATTTGATGGATCGGGAATAATAAGTGATTTAACCCATAGAGGAATGGTTGTATCCTTTTTCGATTTCATGCTCGATCGAAGGAGCGTAAGCAATGGTTTGGATATATCGTTTCTGTGCGTTATAACTGTAAAAGGATGTTCCGATGCCTGCGAGGCTTTTGATAGCGGGTTGGGTGATGGATGGAATACAAACTCAACGGTCAAGTATGGCTTTTGAGATCTTTAGGAAAGGATATATATTCCGTTGAGTCGAAAGCGAATAACTGTATCCTAATGTAGCGATATACACACTTTAAATCCCACACAGAATGGTTGTTCAGTCGTCGCTCCATTCCAACGGATAGCAGTTCCACGTCAATGTTCATTTCCTCAAGTTGCATTTTCAGCAAGTCCCTCTTGGAATTGCGAGATTGGGGTCCAGAGTGCTTCCCTCTCCCTCTCATCCTCGCATTGCCGTGCTTCATACTCACGGTGTTCCTTCCGTTCGCTCCAATGCCAACTCGAGCTCCATTCGTAGCGAGGTTTTTCATGTACCCACCCTGGACGATTTCCTTTCCCCAATCCCCGATTTTCCTCCCAATCTCCTCCAAGAATACATAATCATCCATCATGGCTCCCCAGCCGTATTGATTCATGGGAACATACTCGGCCTTATTGCGTTGACCGGAACATGAAGTCTGTCCTTTGTGGGACTGAGAACAGCCGACTGAGCACGTTCGGACTTTGCATCGTGGACAGGTGTAGATGGCTGCTTGGGATTTGCATTGTACACAGAGGGGTTTTTGTTTCTGGGAGGACTGAGGGGCATGAACGATGGTAGTATTGCTTGACGGAGCTTCTGGATCAATTGAGGTGGTATTAGAGGATGGCGTGGAAGGAGAGACAAGTTCTGGATTTGCGGATTCGGGAATCATCGTGAACCGCCAGGGAAAATATCACGCCCAGCGTTCTGGGATACGTCGTCGGTTTGAGGAGCCTCTTTCCAATTATAAGGGTAGTGTAGCTGGTTTTCCTGTTCTTCTGGCTGGATGAGAGCGCGGTACAAGGAAATTTAAAAGGAAAACTGGACCAAGAAATCTCTCCCACGTGACCTGATGTACTACGCCACTGATTCTGCTAGTGCTGCACGTTTACCGTCTGCTTGATACTATTAAATTTATTCCCTCGATGGGGTTGGTGTAGGCAGGCTTACTTCCCCTAAAGTGTTGACAACCCAATGGCTTTACCACCCAACCTCACATGCGGCAGTTATCATTCCTTTAACACCTTCACAAAAGGACGTGCCCTGATGTACAGCTACCGAAGCATTTTTGGCATCTTCAATTGTCTGCAACAGCGCGCAGCCCGACTCGGATTGCAAGTCAAAATCCACCGAGGCACGATGTGCCCTTATTTGCCTGTGCCTCACCCGTAGGATCGTGAAACGGGGGATGCATCGGAAGCTCCACGCCAATGTACATACTATTGTGACCATTTGTATTGTGCGGTAGGCGTCTGGCGTGAGGTGTGACGGCTTGAACCTGGTTCGATGAGGAAGGTGGATGACCCGCAAAGGTACTATCCAATCAATGTATTGTGCCTATCAGATAAGATGCTCAGGTACCCCTGACGAAGTGCGAGCTGGATGATTAGGATACAGACAAGAGCATTAAGCAAGGAAGGGCAGAGATAAGGAGGGCAAGAATTGTGTTATCTAGAGCTACGCAGTGACAAGGTTGACTCGCATTAGATGTCATCCATTTCGAGGTCAATCTCGACCTTTTCACCTGGCTTGAAGGCAGGAAGACCTATCCACAGCTGTGAGAGCGTCGCGTCAATAAAGGAAACCAACCTACCGAGGTATGGGCAGCTAGCGCATCTGAAGGCATCACCCAAGTAGCAGCTCCCACAACTGCTGGTAGCCTTGGGAGCTGCCTTGGCCGCAGCCAACAGCCTTTCCTTCTCGCTCTGGGTAACCTCTGCGGTTCCAAAGCCATCAACCGAGCCATCTAATACAACTACTTTACCGGTCTTGGCTTCCTCCTCCTCTAATTCCCTTAGGCCACAAGAACAATTCTTGCAAGCCTTCTTCCTCCGCGAGGCTGATGGGTTCACCGGCTCGCAGGTAGGTACAGGCCGTACCTTATCCTCCGGTCTCAGCAGTGCCTCGTCATCAATCTTGGGTGTTGAGGGAGAAGTCAAGGTCCATAGCGCCTTCTTTGCCGCCTGATCCGTCTTCTTCCGCAGAGGCAAAGGGACGGCAACGGCAGGTGACTCTGTGGTATTGGTCCTGAGCTTGAGGGACACGCTGGCACTTGGTGTGTACGATGGTTTTTGTGCGATGATGATGCCTTCCTCCGACGCCGTCGAGAGGATTGTGAACCCCGAGAGTGTGAGTTCAGAAGGAAGTGTTTTAAGTGCATCGGTGAGATGAAGGAGGTGGACAGTGCCCAGTGGTACCAGGCTCGTCAACAATTGTGAAAGTAGATCTGATAACTGAGGTGTCAAAGATTCGTAATCCGCTTGTGCGAGTGTGATATGGACAGATGAATAATAAGATGGGTTCAGTGTAGTTGCTGGATCATAGAGAGATCAGTCATCTGGCAAATGCACTTGATAAGGAGAAAGGGACCTTTATCTACTATTCTGTCCAACATTTGTTTATCTACCTGCCTGCTCGTCTCGAGCTGTGAAACGAGTGACTGGTACTTTCCATCCTGGGCAGTGCGGGGTGAGCCGATCGCGAGAGCTGGGCCCTTGGCTGATGGAGGCATGACTGGGATAGCTGCCTCGGCGGTGGGGGTGGAATAGACAGCAGTTGGCGACATCGGGGGCACGAGTGGGAAAGAGGTTGGAAAGTTAGCACTGGACGTTAAGCCGAAATTTTGGATCGACGTCCGAAGGGGTCATGACATAAGTGATGTGGCGTGCTTTGTCACCCCCTAGTGCTGACAAAATTGGCTCACACTGCTTTTGAGGCTCAAAGAAATGCACCACGGAACGATAAACTTAAGGGTCCGAATACAAGACTGCTTCATACAGTTATATAGAATCACTAAACAGGAGATAATAGGGGAAGATGTAATTAAGGAACCCCTTGCAGCTAATGAGGAAAGCGAAAACGAAAACAACTAAGCTTCTACTGGGGCTGGGGCTGCTGTTGGGGCTGCTGGGGGACCTGCGGGAGTTGTGGTACTTGCTGAGGTACGCCATCCATAGTGGGTGGGGGTGGTGCGAGATGTGGTGGGGGAATACCGTGCATAACCTCCGGATTCATGGGTGGGGGAGGCATCAAGGCAGCCCGCACACGGAAGAGCATCATCCTATACCATTCAGGGTCTACACCAGCCTTCTCCTGATCAGCTGTGACCTGTTGCAAATGTCCAAGCTCCTTGTGCCACGCCAAGCGCCAGTCTACGTTTCCATATTCGTCCGTCTCAAATCCTTCTTCTGGTGAAATTGGCATTGGCATCGGCGGAGGGAATCTCATACTAGCCATCATCGGGAAATTGGGATCAAAACTAGGACGAGCTCGTTAGCTGTTAGGCGGCTGCAAGTCACGCCACACTCACGGGGGTGGGAACGGAGGCGGGTACTGCACTGCTTGTGGGACTGCTTGAACAGGAGGGGGCTGGGGCTGCTGCCGGCTAGGTCCTGCGTCTTCCGGATGCATTGGGGGAGGAACATATTGTGCATGAGGGTCGTCGAAGTTCCCTTCAGGACGAAAATCTTCCACCTCCTCAGAGTTGCGCCCTTGTTTAGGCTGCTTGGTCTTCTTCTTCCTGACGCGATGAACACCGGTGCGGGGATCCACATTCTCATTGACGGTCCAGTACGAACCCTTCCCACGATCTGTGAGCGGACGGGGGACCTTCTCGAAACATGGGTTCAATGATAAATTGTGGCGAACAGAATTCTAAAATGGTACTCGTCAATATCTGTCGGGTGCGTATTGATGGATCACAAGCTTCATGACAAACAGGGACAGTCAAGCGACAACAGCGCGATCGCGTCGCGACCTTCAATGCGCCAAATTGACCGTATAATATGCTTTGGATTGGCAGCACTGATGGTGTACTCACTTTCCAGCCGCTAGGTGCAGTTCTGAAGTAAGGAAACTGGATTCAAGCGGTGTATCAGATAAAGGTAACGCTGATTGAATAAAGGCACCTTACCCTTGACTCGATAGCATAGTAGATATCCTCAAGTAGTAATTTTCCATTTGGTGACCCTTTAATGGCATAGCTGGTGTGATTATTAGCGATACCGGCGGGACACAAAGCGGATGCGAAGATTTAACGACAACGATCAAGCACACATACCGAATAAGCGTTGAATAGGGATAAAATGGCTTGCTTCCTGGGGGGCCATCCCTCAGGGAGTCAAGGTTGATAGGCAATCCTCCTGTCAGATCATTCTCTTGGGGATAATACGAGTTACCAGACAAGTCCTGTTGCTGGTCAGACATCATGGGTGGCATACCCGGAGGTTGTTGTTGCGCCATTGCGTTTACGGTGTAAGATTACGAGAACTGCGAGTGTAGTACTGGCAGAGGAAGGAGGGATGGTGGTTGAGGGGGAAGCAGCTGGGCCACGATTCAACCGGCTTATGTCACGGACGTGGGAATTGCGCACGGACCTCCCAAATCTCCACGTTCTACGAGTGTTCATCGTCGTCTCTTGAAGATTCAAGGTGTTGCTCGTCGTCGAGGCTGCGATGTCGGGTAGGTTGTGGTGTTGGTTGTTAGTGTGTCTGCAGCCACTGAGTTCAACATACCCCGACAGCGTCCAAATTGTGGAAGACACGATAAAACACAGTGCAAAGCAAGCCCATACATACAAACAAAAATTCGCTGTCCACCTCGTCTCCTGTCCGGCTCATGCTGGGCATCGGATTCATCAGTTAGCACCCTGGGATCTCCTGCAGGTGCTCACATATCGATGGGTCATCACCCCGTATCCGAGTGGAGAAATTTCGCTCCGATTGGCTCTGTGAATTCGGCCTGGCAAGACTTTTGGCACTTTGATAATTCACCAGGCGCTTTCACATCCGATATAGGTGTCAATCCCTGCTCTTCGTTGCACCCAGCACAAATCGGCTTTGCAGCACCCCCTGACACTATCGCCGGTTTTCGATATATCTTATACCAGAACTGGTATAACTCGAATGTATCTCCATACTGCTCGGACAATACAAATTTTGGGTCAGTAATGTCCCATGGTGGCCTTCAATGAGTTGATTCCAGGCGTCTGGCTTCCTTCGACACCAACAGTGAGTGGGTGGCCAGACTCACAGGGCACCCCTATATGATTGAGTATGGTCTTTGAGACTCTATTATTGGGTGTAGCACGACCCGCTTGGCCCTCTTTTGTTGATCTCGGGTTCTAGATAGGTCCTCGTCCCTTTATATTCCCACGATCTCATTTAGACCAGATTGTGCAGTTGGTGTCGAGGTTCCATCTAAGTGTCTCCCTATGCCTGGTTGAGGGACTTGTTGGTCTACGCCACTAGAATGGAAAGCCAAGCAAATCTAGTGGTTGACAGTGTGCAAAGCTGACCTGAGCCACCACAGAAAGTACTACTAGTGTGATGCAGCCGCTCCATTTTTTATACCGAAGGCCTAGCGACTCAACACCGCCGATCGGTGGGTCGCGCCCCTTTATTTTACGGAGCACGCAAAGCACTCTTTTTGCCGATTCCAGGTTCAAAATCAAGAAGCATACAACCGTAACCCGATTACATCTTGTGTACCTCCGTCCCACTTGTTTGGGTTGTCTCTACGGAGCGCTAGCGGTTGCAATTGGCGTAAACAGGGCCATTTTTGTTCGCCGCTGGCTAATGCATATCTGGGTGGAGCGCTTATTTTTACTCCTTCTTTCTGACCGCCAACACCAGCTCGTTTGGCTTTCAACTTATGGAGGATGTAGTGGCTATGGCTACCCCTACTCTTTTCATCGCCCATGTTACTAGAATCTGCCAAAGTGAGTCTTCTTGGCCATGGATGCAGTTTAGAATTACATGAACATCATGACAGTCGTTCCTTTTGTCATTCTTTTTTATGATCATTGTAGGTTGATTATCACAATGTTTTCGTTGACTTATCTCCCCCTAGGCATTACTTTTGACCAAGAGGTTAGTTCCAAAACGCAGGTAGTCAACCACCTCATTGATTGTCGTATTTTAGGTTCATTTAGTTTGGGTAAGCCTCCGACTAGCGCGCCATAATTTCTAGTCTTTCAACTTGGTGACAACCTAATCCAGGAACGTACCTTTTCTCCTGCCAAACTTTTATTTCTTTGGGTAAGTCTTCACGCCGGAGGTCGTGATTACGTTCTCACGAGAGAGAGGGTGGTAGAATCGCTATTTGGGAGTTGGCGTTTCTATGTAGGCTCGTCCTCATGATGACAATCGACCATTGACTTACAGCATCACCAGCATTGTACTTAGTGGTGGGCTAGTCTCCAACTGTCACCATTCATAGCCTGACATTATTTCAAGTATCTAATATCGAGCTTAATGCATCAGATAGTGTAAGTTGTCACCCATCCACCATCTACCGAAACTCACGGTCCCAAAGTTGTAGGTACAATTTACTCGTCTCCCAGTAGCTTGGGCTCATCCCCCGCAAGTTGTAGGGACTGTACTTTTTGATTGTAGAGTAACACTTCTCATTTGAGTCAAGGTCGCGCTTTGGAATTTGCTCTGCTCAGTTTAAGTACATTGGTCATCTTCTCCATGCAGTGTATGTCGTTTTTGTTGCATTGGTGAGTCAACTCGACTGATTTCAAAAAGCTGTCATGCTTTTTCGCACTCGTGCATTTTGGAAAGGACGTCGTATCGTTTCGCGCATCATTCTATCCTTCTACGTTGCTGAAGTTGTTGTGCTTCTCGTCATCCTATCCACGTCCTACAAGGATTTTCAAGGTCATCAATTTTTTTTTTACCTTCCTCGACGTCATACTTATTAACTCGCCACAGTCACCTATGAACACACCACAGGCCTCTGCTTCTTGATGGGGAAATCCCGGGCTCTACATTTCTACTGGATCCCAATCATTGTATTTGATACCACACTGTTTGGTCTGCTTCTTTGGGTGTGCGTAAGGCACTTAAAGAGTATGCGTGCTGTTGGCGACACGACTAAGAACCGAGTATGGGAGACATTGCTAGTTGATAGTGGCCTCTACTTTATTTCGTTCGTTATCTTGTCACTTTTCTCTGTCCAAGCGCTAACTCGCTTATTTCTAGCACAACAACGTCTTATATTGCAGCATTGGTGGCTTGGTCGGTTTTGCCAGTGAGTCTTGAGCTATTAAATCATCTAACATTCCTAACAATTGCCGCAGGAGTACTGGTTCAAAGCCCCCCAGATGTCATCTATAGTTACTACAACTGTCATGGGCACCCGGCTGATCCTTAACCTTCGCGAGGTATACTGGCTCCCACCGTCAGAGCCATCAGAGAGCGAAGTCTCGGCCATCTTTATTACGACTCGGCGCATGACATTAGGGCTTTCTCAAGTAAATGCGCCGAAAACAGAGGATATACCCCTGGTAGACTGCGCCAAAAGAAGGGGCGATGCCCTCACAATGCCTAACAAGGCCCTTCCAACGGATGAAGAAAGCGTAGTCTAGTGATCAATCCTCTCAGCTTATGTTCAGTAGTAGTTGCTTTATTATAACCATTTTCTAGTATTGTTGGAAGTCCAAGTATCCGGACGTGCATGAGCTATGGAATATCCCAACCATTACTACCAAATTTCAAGAGGGGTTGGTGCATTCACGTTTTTGCGGGTTAAGTGCCAGACTCTGCACATGTAGGACCCGAAAGGTACGCAACAACCAGCGGTGCACGACCCGCGATGCAAGCATCGCTATTGGGCCGGACACAGTGTATTTAATACAACCGGCACAAATCAAGTAGCATGATATACGCTGAGCACCTCAAGCCTCTCAACAAGCTCATCGTTAAATTTTATTCAAGAAAATGCCAAAATACGAAACTGTCAGCATCCACCTATGATAAACCCGAATCCCAAACCAAGAAACACTCAGAAAGATATAACATTCAGATACTGTCAATGTATAAGCACATATCCTCATAGATAAATGTGCAACAAGACTCACCCGTAGGCATACTCCACTTCATCTACCCCGGCACCTGAATTGAACGGCGCCGATTGTTCGCGGGGCATGGGGCCAGGCTCTGGTCCCTCATCAGCATCTAAATCAATAGCACTGTTGTTGTCCAGTGCAAATGGTATGATGGGCCTCAAACCACCTCCAGTGCTTGACCTTCGGCCGCCCACAGGTGATTTTGGCAACGCAGCCATTGTCTTGGGACTCAGATGCTACAATGGAAAATATCAGTTTCGTTTTCTGTTTCGCCTGATAAAGAATAGTAAAACATGCCTCCCAGTTATTCAAATTCTCGTCAACAAAGTCATCATCTTGGCCAGCATTCAGTCGGGATTCATCACCAAGCTCCCCTATAGATACAATACTCTCGCTGTCGCTGATTTCATCAGCCATTTCCGCGGCGTACTGGGGAAGTCGTGACCACGCTGAGGTACCAGATGGCTTGCTGCTCACTCCTCCTAGTTCTGATGATCCCGAAGACCCAAAGTTGCTGTTCTTCGAAGAGGATGTACCATCCCAATGGAGCCCACTTATGACTGATGGGTCTGCATGCGGATCATCCCATCCCATATCTTTCAAGTACTCCTCATACTCTTCCTCGAAGGCAATATCCTCTGTAGTATACGGAAGGAAGATAGACGAATCAGAACCATGAGAGCGTGCTGGTGGGAAGACATCCGAATCTTGGACACTGGGAGTTCCTGCTGGCCTGATTAAGCTCGCCAATTCAGGACCTGGGTGAAGCCCATCCATTTGCTGCGAAACACTACCCGAACGCCTATGGATTGGAATGGCCACCGCTGTTGCTCCGTATCGCTTGGTGTTGTCTGAGGGTCCTCGGTTAATTAATGATGGAAGCCAAGACTAGGTTCACCCACAGAATTTAACGAGATGTCGTAAGGCTTGCTCTTGAGCCTGTATCGTGGTCACGTATATGCAAGCTAGGATAGTGCAATAGTCCTCACCTGTGCATCTGTAGCGTCTTCAACCTCCGTCCCGGTTAGCCATTCATCACGCAGATCGGGCCTGCAATTCAGATAGATAGCCGTGATGACCTTCATGTTTGCTTAAATGAATATAATGTGAATATATGTGCGATGCAAAGGTAATCAAACTACCTTGCCGCCATTTGCGCCCACAGAACGGGACCTGGCTCTTGATCAATTTCAATATATGGAGCTGTAGCATAGGGTGCATAACACGTAAAACTCGCTTCAACACGGCCTAAAAATCACTAACGTGTGAGTACATGATCAAGATAAAGCAAGAGCGAGGCACGGAAATTATCTCTGGCAGGCAATCAAGTGGTACGCCCCTACACGATCGGCGATGATCTATGGGTTAAACTTACCGAACTCTTATACTGCACCATCATCCATATCCTGTGGGATCGTCCCTTGGATAGCTTTTGCATGATCTTTGCAAAATTAATAGTGGAAAAGAAATTGCGCCATGAGTACTCGGTTATCTGCTCGATTTCCTCCTGGTGTATCTCTCCGTTAGGTAAAAGTGTCCTTTTGATCATCGTGTGTCGGGATGGCCTAGGCATGTTGTCTTCGGGGCGCATAGGTTGCGGGTTCTTAGAATGATTAACTAGGCAATAGCGGAAAAAGCTATGACAGTTGTACCACTTAAGCATGCCCGGGCGAAAGGATTTGCGGGTGGTACTCACTTGTTTTCCAGAGAGTCGGCTTTCGACACGACTGTCTGTGTGACCTCTTGTAGACCAAACATCTTCAAAATCAATAATAGACAATTCGTGTCCAACAGGTGTTGCCCTAGGTGATGGAATTTCATGACATCTAATCCACGATTAATTCCCTACTACAACAGATTAACCTCGCAACAGACTCACGGGATACTTTGAACCACTTCAATACCAATAGAAGGATAGCTGAAACAGCCTTTGTTGTTATTTCACGATGGCGAGTAACATCGATATCTTCCAGGGTTGGAGGCGGTTGTGGCGGCTGATCCTGAGCAGCTGTCAAAAGTTGTGAGATAAAACATGCTGAAAACTTGAGTCATGGTTGCTCACGGGACATAGCTGGAAAATTAGAGGAATTAGATGGCTGCGACTGCAGAGCCTGGTTTTGGCTTGGGTTGATTGTTGCAAGTAGAAGCTTTAGAAGAACCTGTACCCATCCTGACAGAACGGGTAGCACTGAGCTCTGTTCAGATAGTGTTAGTTTGGATAATGCCTATCAGGTTGAAGGGAACGACCAACATATATTTGCTCTACTCTCTTCAACCTCATCAGATCCTCTCTTCTCTGTCTCGCCTTCCGCTTCTCTAAACCAGACTGTGTTGAATCTTTCAGAATCCTCTCAGCTTCTTCAAGCTTCTGGTTCAAAACTGCCATGTCGGGCAGCAACTCGACTGTCTCCGGATCCTCACCCTCCTTCCCAGCAAGCTTGGTTACTTCTTTGGCCGTCGACGATTCAAAGCCAGGCTCACTCCCTGGCATGTGATCCAATCCACTCTCAGCCGTCATGCAATCCTCTCTTGTTCTCCACATCTGCGCCAAAGACAAGCTGATGTACATGTGCCTCGAGTACAATCGATCTGCCTCATCAATAGCAAATGGCACGTATTTTGCATCCTTTCCAAAAGCATTACGCGAGGAGAATGGAAACAAAAACGGGCGAGTCTGGTCCGTCTGATATTGCAGCTTCTTGGGCTTCGGGGACGGCGGAGGTGATGGAGCAGGTGTCGCGGGTTGAGGATTTTGCCGATACTGCATATTGGGGTTTTGGGGAGGGGGATAACCTGGATGCCCTTGTGGTGGTTGTGGAGGGCTGAGATCCAAATCATCATGGTGGTAGTGATGTCTAATTGGAATTGGGTTGTACGCTTGAGAAAGCTTCAAGGAAAAAAGAGGTGGAGACTTGATGGGAGGATTGGGTGCTGTAGGGATAGGTTGTTGAGGGGGTGTAAATGTCGGATATTTTACTGATGTCTCTTGCCGGAATGTCTCGATATCGAGTGGAGTGGACTTGATTCTGTTAGCTGAGTTTGCTGTCAGTCAGAGAACCAGAAAAGGGAATAAAATCCGCGCACGATCGTCACTTATAGGCAGGCCAGCAAGTTCTCGAGCAAGCTTCTTGACCCGGGCGTGATCCTTGACGCCTCCCCAAACCGCTAGAAGTGTCTTCCAAAGAAGTAAAAGGAGCTGTACTGATGGATAAGAAGCGAAACGCGCATTCAGACTTAGTCCCAACCTTCTTGATGGGGTAACCCTTTGCACTCTTATCTCGTAGACCAGATACGACATTGAATAAGTAAACGGGAAGTGGTGGTTCAAGGCTCACTAGAGAGGCTAAGGCGTCAAAAACGGAAGTAGCGGGTGCAGTATAACTCACTAAGCTCCTCCGCAAAGTCATCATGCGATTTGAACACCTCGATTAGATGATACAGCATCCCAAGATAGACGGACAACTCTGTCAGGACCTCCTCAACAAAGTCCGCCTTTTCTTCTGGAGTAATTCCAAGTCTTTGAACGTCCTGATCTGACAGCCCACTGAGCCGATTCCAATCAGCAACCAGTCTGGTGACACCAAGGACCCAGCTCACCATAAGAGGTCGTGCTTCGATGTTGCAATTTTTGTCGCTTCGACAATCCTGCTAACCCCATTCGCTGCCCGCACTACTTTGCAGTTTTCAATAATCCAGTGCAGCTGATGCTCCGGTGAACCTGTCTCCGCGAACGTGCCTAGCCAAGCCAACTGGTAAGCCTTGTTACGGACGATGCATACCAAACGAGCGCACCTTGAAGAATATAAAACAATCGACGCGCATTCGTAAATCTGATTTCTGCGTCCCTGTGCTCCAGGCATTCCAATACCAACTCGACGTAGGCTTTCCTCTGGGCTAACGTGCTTTTGGTCCATTCCTCTTTACAGAAACACGTCATGAGCGACTTTATGATCAGAACCAGGGACGGTATGTACCAGTTGCATAAGATCCTTCGAATGCCTTGACATTCTCCGCCACCTGAGGCATCTCCACATACGAGTAGAACTCCTCAATCTCGTTCAACATCGTGTCCTCATCATCATATTGGAAGTCAAACCATGATTGCTGGCAATCCGGAAGATTAACATGGCAATAGAGTAAGAGGAAAGAAAGGAGACGGGGTACGGATTTGGAAGGTGATCAAGGACGACGGGATAGAATGCAAGTGATACTGATTGCACATACCTTCGGCTTCTGCCCGGAGTTGACAATAGCCTTTAACTGGCCCAAGGTAATGGAATCAAGCCCAGCCTGACTATTACTGGTAATCATGTTCGCTGGAGTGCCTTGGGCAGACTCGGATTCCGAAATCCCAGCACTGGCGGAGGAGTTGGAACCAATGAAGGGGAGTTGTGATAGTGCCATCCGGTCGTTTCCTGATATGGACGCAGTTTGTGGCGTGTTCTATTGAATACCCGCAGGAACGCGCTTAGCCAGTCGGAGGACGCTGGAGAATTGAATCCTCCTTATTGACCTCGCGGTCGATATTCCAAAGGGGGGAAGGTGACGCACGCCCCAGATTTGGGCAGCCTGTTTGGCAGCAGCCTTCGATATAAACATTGACGATGACGGACGCAGAATGCATCCGCAGCCTTGAAAGCAGTGATTTAACCTTTTGACCCCAGACACGAAGTTCGCCATCTTCAACCTTGATAACGGATCACATAGATAGAGCATCGTCTATTCCATCAATATATTGTTCTATCTTATCATGACATCGCACTCAGACCATTGCCGTCTCAGGCATGATGCCGTCGTAGATGGTAGCATTTTGGCAAACCATAGCAATCAGACAAGGTCCGTGAGTTGTCTCAAAACGCTTATCTATATCAACATCACAGCTAGATCAGCTAGGCATGGGCTAAGGCCCAGTCCAGTACGTCTTGTGTGTCATATGAGCCTCCCAAAATGAGCCCCCATGCGGACTTCCATGCATGATTCAGAACTTTCGGCTTCGGCTCCGGTCTGGATACTTCCTCGGTTTGTTCTAAAAGAGAACAGTAGAGGTAACGTGAAGCAATGGACTAGCTATATCGTGTATAGCCCTTGGCCCAAATGCCACCGCCCCAACTTTTTTCTGCGTTCCATCAGGAGTACCTACAGAGTAGGAAGGTTATAGGCTGTAGCCACATGAGGGTCGAAGAACCCTTGATTTACTGCTTGCAAGATACGATAATGACATCTATAATTGCATTCTGCGATCATCAGGTACGATACATAAATAATTAGGTTACCTGCATCCTGGTAGTCCTTCTACTACGACTGATTGCCGGAGGATTCAAGAATATATAATAAAGGGCGATTTGAAAGGACCGAGAGGCGATAACCTACTGGAAGTGGAAGAGAAAAAGAAGTGGACATAGCGTCATGAGCAGCATATGACCAAGGGTTGTGGCGCCTGTTAGGGACGGACATTACTCCGATCGAGGGAATTCCGTGGCTCTGGATGAAGTTCTTCTTCATTGACCCATTTATCACCTGCTGAAAATGCCCATTTGTATCGTCCTGCGCGTAATGCCTGCACGCAGAGTACACTCGCAGCAGGGACGGGACGCAGTCAAGAATTGTGGCGATGGGCGTTGCGCGCAGGTATCGGGGCGCTGGCGTTTTCAAGTGGGGATAGTACTCCTCCAAGTTTTTCATATGACCCCCAGTGCGACATGAGGCGTGCGTTGAGTCAAGTTCAATCACCCACCATCTAGATTCCAGTGTCATCAGCCTCTGAGGGTCATCGGAGACCTGGAAAGGTGGCCGTTAAAATGCGTCACTTCCAAAAATGGAAAGAAGTCATTACGAGCCCAACCCTCGGCCATCCTGAAGGTTTGAACGTCACCAGCAGCAGCTTGTGGAACAGCTTGAACAGCTTGTGCAAGCCCAATGGTGTAGTCACCAAAAGTGCCATCTAACCATTTTGCCTAATACACCCGAGCTTGTGCTCGGGTAGCTCTGCACAACGTCAAGTGATTGGCATGCGTTGGGGTACTGGGTGACAGCGTGGATCTGTCGAGCCGTCATAGTCAAGGTGAAAAATACCCGCAGTAGAATTCCATTCTTAGATACCCAGTTTCTGGTGCTAAAAATGTCAGGTTGAGGGCGTAGGAAGGTATTGATCCGTATTTGGGTTGTAGTGACTTATCAAGGCTGTCACTACGGGGCGCCATGGTGTTTGAATGGAACCGGCATTGTCGGAGTGTGGGGAATTGCAGTGCAAACTCCTAGATTCCATGGGAAGCTTGATTCCGTGGAAACATCAAAGTTGGCTAGCTGGAAGGAAAACCAGCATAGTTATTGTGTCAGACTCATGGTGGTGGAGACAATTGCTGCACGAAGAGAGTGATTATAAGCACCTGCTCTAGCCCTGATACCTAATTGGAGAATATCGTCGAAGGGGAGATATGACGGGATTGGGCCCGGTGGGACTCGTGGCCCATCAATATTCCTGACGTAAGAATAGAATCGTAAGATCAAGACTAAGCCAGGATGGATCAAAGAAATCACCAAGCCAATTCGGACAAATAGGCTTCGTCACCACGGTTGGTATAGCATCTACCGCGGCGGGGTAGCTGGCAATACGTGTAGATTACTAACTGTCCGAGTGCCTTCCACCCTTACCCCGTGTTGACGAACGTATCCCGCCATCAAGCCGCTTCGCGTACATGATGTACTCACGTTCATTTGAGCAGGAATGCTTCTCCTGTGTTCTTACGACAGGACGGGATTTTGCGGACAATCAGAAGGGGTCTTGGTATGCTGTGGCTCTGAATAGCAGTCTTTAATCTGAACAATATATAGGCGGGAATGGGTCTGTGCTCTCCTGTCCATCGCAGCATTTTATCTCGGAGCATGGATACACAATGAAGCGGTGGGCGCGACTAAAATGGATTAGGGTGGAATAGTGGTGGCAGGATACATGTAATGGTTGAGCAACCTGCGGGGGAATATATCGGGAAGGCAGACAAGCCTGAGTCAAGCAATGCATGATGCAGTCGCTCGGAAGCGGGATGGCTAAGAATTCTGTTCTGAGAAAGGACTCAAGGGGGTGGCAGTTAGCCCCTTGAATTGATGACGGAAGAAGATATAGAATCGATGGATGGATAAGGATGGAAATAGAAACGAGGAGGATGACAACGGTGGATCAGATAGGTGACTGGGTGCGCCAATGGGAAGGAAAAGGAGGGTGAATAAAGGAGATGTCGCGCTTGGATCCGGAGGAGAGGGTGGCAAAACACATGTGTGGTGGCAGTAGAGGGAGGGGCAAGGGCACACAAAAGGGGACTTAGCCTCAGGGTTTTGTCAAAAAACGTGCTGATCAACACTTGGCTAGGAGGGTTATCAATTATGTAATTCCTGCTCGGGGGTTGGAATTATAACTTGGCCTTTCTTTTTTCTTCCCTTCCTCATCCATCCTCCAGCAGACGGATCGACCCTCTACAGTCGATTCGAGTTGCCAGGTTTCTGTTGTTTTGCTCCTCCGGCTTTTCACCACCAGACAACTCAGCCTTAAAACGACTGAAGAGGGGACGCACTCCGTTCATCCTGTCCTCTTTCCCCCACCCGAGCGCCCAATCGAGGAAGCGAGTCGAAAGTTCAACATAGCAAGGTCGTGGTCTGTTGCTCCCCCATCTGTCGTCGTGGTCGTCGTGTGTCTCTAGCGTTCTTCAGGTACTCGAACCCAAGCCCACACCTCCAACCGACAGTCCCCAGTCCCCACCGTCTGCCTAGTCCAGCCTCTTTCCCTTTTCTTCTCTCCTTTGGGTTCTACACAAAAGGCACGCCTTTGCTGTGCGTCTGCCATCCTATCGTCGTCAGGCCTTTTCTCCTTTCTGTTTTTTCTTCTTTGCCTCTGTCAGCCTCCTTCCATCACCAACTATCTGATCACTTTACGACAACCCTTACGACTTACTACCGCTCAACGCCCTACGCTCCTTTAGGATCCGGGAGCTTTATCAATTCCTTTGGTCGAGTTTCAGAGAGTATCAACTGTCCAGTCCGCCCACAAGAAGTCTCGTTCTGCTTGTGCCCTTGACAATTGACCAGCTCTCTCTCACCAGTCCTCGTCCTTTCCACAGCAAATGCCAGTTCCCGTCCCTCCTGTCTCTAAACCGGTCGCTCATCCCGTCCACAAGCCTTTCCCAGCCGCGAACGCCACAGTCGCCATCCCACAACATCTTGACTCACTTTATCACCTTTCTCAGACTTTGCCGGCCTCGCCCATAGGCCCCCCTGCGGCGTTCAGCACCCGCGAAGAGTGGATCAATTCTCTGCCTGTTTGGAGGAGGGAGAAGCCGCGCAGATCTTGGGACGACACAGACGATTCGGAGGATTCAGAAGTGCAGGGTTTTAGTAGAGGGTTGATTGGCGCGGAGGACGCGTCCGTCATTAAAGGAGAGCACGCTGAAGCGTGCATTCTGCCCCGCTTCCTGCTCAAGGCCCGCCTTGCGCTGCCTGGTGGTGCTCCTGCTGATCCACCTCATTCATCCGACGCTGATGCTGACGATGAGATGAGCTCCGAAGATTCGGCTCTCGATAGCTTCCCTCTTGATAGTGCCAGCCAATGGAGCGCCACTTCACCCGCAGCAAATGGTGGCAATGTTATGCAACTCGATGACCAGTGCGCGGTCTCCTGTGCTCTGGGCTCGTCCGGAGTTCCAGTTTTGGGTTCTCGGGCATATGGCTATATTCACTTCACACCAGGTTACGAATCATCCGGCAACGTCAGTGGTCAAGAGGCTGGATCAAGCCCTCTCGGTCCCGTCACTCCCTTCGGTGATTTTGTTGATCGAGCTGTTGCTGCTCAGACGTACATTCCTGGGGATGGTGTCTTCCAAAATGCTGTACCTCAGGCCTATGCACCTCAGGACGGTATGCGTCCCCCCTACGTCTATCCACCCGTACCAGCACAGCAAGTTTTTATTCAAGACCAAGTCAAACAACCTCCACCGCCGACGGACGCCGTAACCCCGAGTGCCAATGCCAACTACTGGAGGCTTGCCGAACCCTTATCGGAGTGGCTTGCGAACTACATCTGGAAGGTTTGCACCACAGGTCTTAGTCTGCCTCCATCGTTCAATCGGCCAGTGTGAGTATTAGCTCCGTGTCTCTCAGGGTTCGCTGCGACTAATTTATGTCATCAGGGTCAATGTGGGTCTGTTATACAGGTTCCCTCCTAGCCACTTGTCGGCCTCGGTGCATAAGCTTTTGCTTGCCACCTTACTTCAGCCTTCAGCGGTGATTCTATCTTTATGGTACATTTCCAAATTGCCGGTGCTGTTCGATATGTTGGATATGCCGCAATCATCTAGCAAGGAGCTGGCTTTTCGGGAGCTCTGGCTCACTGGGTGTGATCGCGATGGCGTAGACAATGCGCCGTTCCGAATCATCGTTCTAGGTTTCATCCTCGCAAACAAGTGGTTGGACGATCACACATTCTCCAACAAGACATGGTATGCTAACCTTATTCTTATATATGTGCGTGTAACTAACTACGCAATTCAATAGGCATACTATCACTGGCATCCCTGTCGCCGTCATCAACAAGCTGGAGCTGATGGCGTTGGAGATTTTCAACCACAACTTATCGATCTCTGATAAAGACTGGGCACATTGGCTTGACCATGTCATGTCCTACCACATGTCTTTGGCAGCTCCCCTCCAACCTATCTCTCGTCCCTCTACGAATCCACACGCCCTCATTCGCAAGGCACTTGAGGAAATAATCCAGGCACCGGTTGCCTACCACAATACAGATTCGCCTCTCCCCCACCCCGTCTTCTTGGGCCTAGAGGAGCGTAAGCGAGATATTTTTGAGAAGGAACGCCACGCATTGGAAGTCTCCGAGATCAATTTAGATGAAGACGGGCCGTTGAGGGAGGAATACATGCCAAAGCGACGTGCAGGTTCTGGTGTTGCTCTGCACAGTCAGGACAAACGTTGGACCTTCCATGGAGATAACGGTTGGGAGATTCTCCGCGCCACTAATGGCCCTCTCAAGAACCTTCCACCCCCTGCCAAATGGAGCCCTGCTGCAGATGAGCCGATTCTTCGGGATGCCTCCCGCAAAAGTGGACATTATGTCGCGGTACAACCGCCAGTGACATCCCTTAGTAATGGTATCTATCCAATCCATCACCAAGCCCCTGGTCATGACGTCGTGGCTAATGCTTGGGCTGGTGGCATTATAGGTCAACCCAACTCCCACAATGCAGGTGACTTTGGCCCCATGAAGCCTGTTCCACCACCCCCAGGATATCCCTTTGAGTACCCCCGACACTATGTTAGCGGCGCACACGCCTCTGCATTCAATCCTGTCCCAGGAGTCTACCATTCTCGCACCCATTCGCTATCCTATGGCCATGAGCATGTGCAACCTCCCCGTCATGTGCGATCCTTCTCTACAGTGGGCCAATTTGACTATCCGCGTACTGATTTCCAGGGCGAGCACTACCCCATTCACCCACCCCTCTTCGCTGCTTTCGCCCAGCCTCCCCACCTTTTACCACCGCCCCAACCCCAGCCCGAAGTTGAGCCCCATTGGGCAGCCCCTCCAAGCCACTTTATGTATCCAGGCCATCATGCATTCGGACATGGTGTTCCTCACCCCCAAACCGCTTGGCTTAGGGCCTAGATGGAAGAGGCCCTCCGACCGTCAACCTCAACTCGGGCTACGTTTACCTCATTAATTCTGTACATGGTTGATTCCTCTTAATTTGCACTGGATTTTGATCGGAAACAGGCAAGGGGAGGACTCAAGTCCCTTCTTCGCCTGCAGCCTAGTTATATTCTGTCCATCCCTCCAATGCTTTGTCCAGCGGGATTCTTCATAGATTCGTTGTCACGTCTCAATTTTCGTTTTCTCCTCAATCCGTCGACGGCACCTTCACCACATTCTCATGGTTCATTCACTCCATCTCACATCAATCGACATACATTACACGACTCGAAAGCCCTGTTGAATGCCATTTCCCCCTTTTACTTCCAAGGTGCTTATCCATTTTTTTGTTTTCGTGATCTATTCCATTGATATGCTTTCTTCTGCGGAACTCTCTTCTCGCAGTCATTGCCAGTGTATTATTTCTTTTGCTTATCTCCTCCGAAACCGCATACATTCAAGATAACGAGCATCATATTGTGAATAGCGCTCTTCTCCACGCCTTATATCTTTTTTCTTTGTCTCTTATCTCTCGTCATGCTGGCGTATGATCGCCGCACCAGCCCTGGTTTTGGAATTGGATAGCTGGAGGTTGTAGGGGGTGGAGTGGAAAAGCTAGGATCTCAGTTCTCGACAGCACCCATGTGCTTGCATTACCCGACTGCCCAGGAACAAGCAATCGACGAATATCAATGTCATGCCTCATCGGGAAAACAGTCTACTGGTCCAGCAATTCGCCTTGTCCCCAACATCGACTCTTGGCTTGTTCAATTTCAGGCCACAACGGGGCTACCTATTATAATTAAACAAACATTCGAGAGCCTCAATCTGTTTCGGTTTCCTTCCTCCCGTCTCTGTCTCTGTCCCGTCTATTATCGTATGTGCACATATTGTCGACATGAGGATGGACTCATGATCGGACCCTATGGCCATCACTCAATTATTTCCAAATCCTGCACACCTATGCGAACACCCCCACTCCCACGAGCCATCCCAACGGCCTTCTCCAAGTGGCACAAAACGACGTACTTCGAGTATTCAACCCGAACGAAGTGGCAAGTCATCGAAGCATCGATGGTGGCCAATCTACCCCTTCCTTCCAGCACATTGTCCCTCATCGAGGGTATTCCGCTGATTGCACCTCAAACATCTTTACTCCTAGTCTCAACCTTCGTCCACTTTCCTAGTTCTCTATCGCGGACTAAATCTCCTTTTTCTCTCGACGATTTCTTCGCTTTCTGCCCTTACTCTTTTGTCAGGGAGGGGTTTCTTAGGTTCTTACACTTCAATCGGAGGAGGGCTGACTAGCCCGACTTCTCTCTCTTCTTTTTTTTTTTTTGTCCGCTCGCGATTGCTCGTTTGTGCTGTGTTCTTAGTGTGTCCTACTGTTTCTTTTTGTGATGTGATATATCGTGCACGCAGTCCAGCCTCAGATCATCTTCAATACCTGGACCGGTTTTTCATTATTTAATGTTTCCGCTATGACAACCCATACGTACCTACCATTCTTTTCTCTCCGTTCGGTGAACCCCTCCCTCTTCAACTCCGCGATGGGTTCTTTCTTCATTCTTATCGTCTTGCTTCTTTTCCTTTTTCCCCTTAGGCTTATCGGATTGAGCACCTATTTCGCTACCACTACCTAATCTACCCTCTTGTAGGGTGATCAGAGACCATTCTATTAGCTTTGGTAGTATTCACCCTTCGTCTTTCTATTTTGTTTCTTGCTTCACATCTTTACTTCATCGTTGCGCTTCCATCAGTACATCTCACCCTCTCACCCCCTCATCAAATTATCCGAACCCCCACCCCCCCCAATTCCTACCACTACGTACTCATTACCCTCTAAACTCCCTCTTGTCCCTTATATCCGTACTCACCCTACCAATTCATTGACATCCGCCCAACTATCCCTGTCTGATGCCGTGTGCCACTCTGGTTGGAATTTTTGTTGGCTTCTGGTAAGATTATACCACTACTATGCTATTCAGTGTGGTTGATCTGCGCGCAGTGTTAGCACCCTACCTAGCACTCTCGTCTCTCACCTGCAATCTACGCAACAACCAGTAACATCCTATTTGTCTCCACTGCCTCGTGTCTTGGCCAGCACCCACTGAGTTTTTTGTTACGATAATTTTTCTCATCACAATATTCAATTCTATCTCGTCATCCATCACACATGTACTTCTTGCTCAGGACAGCTTTTGATATTTAAATTTTTAGCATGGACACTCTATCCGTTCCTAACTTTATTCCATTCTTCCCCGGTGAAACCACCTTTCCTTTTGGTCGCTGTTTGATATGACATAGCATGCATCCTCAACTTATTTAGCACGAGATGATACTGTAACGTTAACGCCTCGAGTCTTGATGTAACTTAGATGGAAATGACTATATTTACGTGCAATATGTTAATGGAGCCGCGATACCTACGTTGCGCAGCAAATGCAGAACTACCATTCTTGATGCGACAAAGGGATTTCATTATGAACAGAAAGGAAAGATGGGATGTATTATCACATAATGGTACATTCATTTCGGCTTGGAATTTAGCTTGTACTTCTAACCTGCAAAATGCCCCCTCACTCCAAAGCAAGCGCCTATATGCGGACAACAAGGAAAGGGACCTGAAATGAATTTGAATTAGCTGCGATTCAGAGAAAGCATCCGGATAACTTACCTCAACGTCCTCGTACTCTTCGTCCATGGCCATGACCTCGACTATCAACTGCTTGGTATGGGATGGTATGGGCTTCTTGCTGACCGTTTCCACCAACTTGCTGAACTTCATCGGCAACCTCTCTTCGCTCTGTGGTTCACTATTAGAGTTACGAACAGCAAAACAGGACAAGAACTACATGCCTTCTTTTTGCCAACGAACGAGCTCCATAGCATGCTGACGCCCTGACTGACCATAGAGATACTAAGCTTATGATTTGTCTGGAACCAGTCGATAAGCTCTTTGAGGGTAGGGTCGTTATTGAACTCGAAACGATCCCACAAGGTCCATTCCGTGGAACCGTATTTCTTCTTCGCTGCTGCGATAGGCTCAGAGAAGCCGAAGAAGGGTAGGGCAAGGTTCACGAAGCCATTCTTGTAATCTTCGAGCTTGCTCTTTCCATCAATGACCTACAGGGGATTAATCAACTTCGGTGCTTATATTACTCTCGATGAAGGCAGGACTTATACCTTGTAGAGTTCAAGGCAGACCAACCCGGTAACCAGGGAAGTAGTGGTGGCGATAGCAGGTATGATCTTGCCTGCAATCTGTTTGGTCGTATAGCGGTCAGCAATAGTGATGCCATAATTAGTCGCACGGAGGTTGGAAGCAGCAGTAATAAAGTCGATATGATGATTGGTGTCATCGTCTTTCTCGAATTCTACGGGTGTCATTCGGTAGCCAGCCAGGGACGACGGCGCGGGTAGTTTGGCTGTGATAGACTGTAGATCTCCTTCATCTATATTTTTGGAGCCATGAGTACGTGAGCAGTGTCGTAAAAGGAGTTTTACGACCGACCTGCTGCTGCTGCCTGAGCAACGGGCTCATTGTCATTGACCTGAATCTTCACGCCGCTCTTCGGAGTAAACTCTGGAACAATTACAGTCTCCAACACTTTACGGAAGACAGCTGGATCGGTCTCCCCACGCAAACCGTAATTGAATGCGTGGAGATTCGCAGCAGCGATAATATAATCCAAGTGAAGGGGCTAGCGGAAGAAGTCAGGTCATGTATGCTTGCTGTCTTACATTGCTTACGTCGTTGGGGTTGAAAATTAATGGATCAGGAGCACGTTTAGGGCCGCTCCAGAATGGCTGGCCGGTACTTGTAACAGCATCCTTCGGCAGACTGAAGAGAAGTTGTCTGATATCGTTATTATAATCTCGCTCGAATTGCAATCTGGCCCAGACGATGCATTCCTCGAAAGTGAGCGGCTTATTTGTGACAAGGTATGAGACAATTTGTTCGACTTGTTCCTTCTGCTGACCAGAATACTTCAGAGTGTTTTCAAGGTAATTAGGTTCCGAAAGGTAGGCATTGACCGCTTGTGCAGGCTTAACAAAGAGGTTGTCAAATTGAGTTCGTGACCACTAAGAAAGCACCCTGTCAGCAACGGAACCTAAGCCTAATATGCTCATGTACCTCAATGGTATGATTGATTGCATTCGGGAAATTCTTAATCGTACATGAAGGGGTTTCCTTCTCAGGTGGATCTTGAGACGAGCCGTAAGACTCTGTAAGATTAGGGATGACGACTTGAGTATTGCCCTTTGTCCCAAGCGTTCCGGATTCTAACAGTGGTTTTCTGTAAAAGACACATCGTTGATCCATATAGAGTCGAGCCTTGACGTTATCCAAAGCGTTAGTCACACCATCAATGCTCTGGAAGAAATTTTCGTCGTAGACATCTTTTATGCGGGTTAAGTGTGTGGAAATTGCGAGTTACATTATATACGCACCTTCTGTCGTGGGTCCAACGGGCTCTTGCTTGGCTATAATCTTTCCAGTGAGGTCGGGATTCATGTCAGCAACGGCAACAGCGGCAACCTCAGACTTGAATTTGCCTAGATCCTTCTGCCTGAAAAGGAACTGTCTGTTCAGATTACTCTTTTCAATGGTGTCCAGGTCCGTAACATGGATAACGCCATTGGGTCCTGATGCAAGGCCAATCATACTCCAGTTCTTCAGCATCTCGCATCCAATGGCACCTGAGCCGACGAGGAACTGGCGGTGATTGGCTATCTTGCCCTGGAAAGTTCTTCCGAACACTGCAATCTGGGCGTCGTATCGTGATCCTGTGGGTTGGCATTCTTCTTCTGATGGCAAGATTGATGGAAGAGATTCGAGGGAGTCGAAGTATAGGTATTGGACCATAGGGTGGAACTTGGCGGAAATAGCCTTCAAAACTTCCTGAGCAACAAAGCCACCAATCACTGCCACGACGGGCGAGAGATCTCCGGTAGCCTGATAGGCAAGCTCTTTCACAACCTTCTCATCAAGGTCAGCGTTGATCTTCTTTGCAAGCTCGACAATTTCGGCGGCATCAGCATCATTGCGAGGTCGCGGCAGATGCTTATGTGTAGCTTGGAATTGAGATAATGCCTGGAATCCTGCATGAAGGGCTGCGGGCCTATCAAACTTGGCGAAATCCGTAATGAAGTATTCTGGGTCGGGGAGTGATTCCCGTAAGGATTTCTGCATCGCTGGTGAGTACCTCTTTCCGTGCACCCATCAACAGGACTCACAAAGTCGATAATCTTTGGCATCTTAACTTGGGTGAAGATACCACCTGTCTTGTAGTCACCAAAGTTCGAAGTATCACCAATGGTGAAGGTGTATGGGCCCTTCACCGAAACTTTTCGCGGTTCGCAGCCGTTGAGTTCTGTCATGCCCTGAACCTCAGTGAAGGTAACAAAATCCCCATCCTCCAAACCATGTCGGGTCTCATCAAGACAAGTCACGAGACCTTCGGAATCCTTTGGCAACGTTAGGATTATAGCACTCGAAGGAGCCTTTCGACGCACCTTGTCTACAGAGACTATCATCCCAGTTAGGGGCTGCTCTCCTGTGGGGTCGACACATGTGAATCTTGGTCCAAAGTCATTGAAGACGGCGCTGCGAGACAAACATGAAGCGCCACATTAGATATGGTGAAGTTGCAGAGTCACACACCCAAAAAGACCCCGGGTCTCTGCAGCGATGAAGTGAACACCGTTGGCGTGTGTCCAGTCGTTGATTTCCAATCGCTTCTCCAAAGAGGCATTAGTAAGTACGACAATCTAATGAAGATTATTAAAACACGGCCGTGCTGGATTCACGTCATTAAACCCACTTGGAAACCTTTGATAAGGTCTACAGTGATTCCCTCTCCAGGGTTACCACCGAGGTTCCGCACAGGAACATAGGCATTCAACTCCGCCAGCCTCGACAGTGTAGCCTCAGCACGGGATTTTCCAACGTCCTCCTCTCTCAGGAAGAACTGCACTCGGGTTAGCATGTCGCAGAGCTGTGGTTCTGTAATAGTACCTGAGAACTGAGATCCTGTATTGTCACTGGTTCCGGATCGTAGATAGTGACTGATTTCACGCCGGCAAGAACAATATCCTTCGCTGCATCTGATGTGAGTGAACTAAACTAGGGGAGGTGGGCGTGAAACGCGACCTATTTCAACCCCCAGTCCTTGCATGCCGACAATAAGGACGTTCGAAGCAGCCATGCGCTTCATTGCTGAGCGGGTATGACATTAATACACTCTCAAACGCACACCAGATATTCTCAGAGATATACCTTCATGACCGAGCACGTATCTAAGGAAGTACATAGTTCAGTCAGCTCGGAATCTTTAAACAATACTGCAGTTAAAGGTGATGCGCATACAGCTGACGCGAGTAGAGGCCCTCGTCAATGGCGGCCTCGTCGATATCCATTTTTGTGTCCAGGTTCGATGGTACAACCATTGTAACGTCGAGTGGTGGGTGGTCTGCGCAAGATGATAGTTTAGATGAGAAAGGAGATGAGTGGTGGGCAGTAACAGCTCCCTTAATCAGATCAATGGCGCGTCTCTGCCTTAATGGGGGTAACGTGACCATATTATCTCAGCTCCTGATGTCATCCACCTCGGGCACACTGCCAGGGAGAAGCCAAGGCGACTCAGCGAACGAAGCGCTCAGCCAGGACCGCGGAAGAAGCCAATCGTTGCTATTGTTACATTGTGTGGTACAGAATGACAGTGATATGATGGAGCCAGAGTCAATGATGTATCATACAGCGTTATACATGATGCCTAATGAATGAAACTCTTCATCAATTAAAAAAAGTCCCCAACAGCATTACGTTGATGATAAAGGATAAGACTAGTATTGGTATCATATGATCCATAGGGTTCTGTCGAGTCAGCTCTCGGCTTCGCGCCCATACGGAAAAGCGTCCTGTGTCGAACACCTGGGTGTACCTATGCCGTTGACTGCGCCGGCGGCGCGGTGCAACCCAACGCACGATTGTCGGAGTATGGAAGAACAGCTACGCCATCGGCAAAGCATGTCCTTGGGCACCGGTATCGAGTTGGCACCTAATAGAATGGCCATACCGGTTTTTCTCCATTGACATGGTGCATTATTGGCTCGACGGGAAATAGGCCCGTGAGGCTAGACGTATCAGCCTCAGGGGGTATGAATGGGAGTACCATATTTGCGGGAAGGTGGCGAATAGGTTGAAAGGGGTACGGGTAACGATAAATTGGACTTTCCCGTAGCATGCAGTGGGGTATTTCGGCATCGATGGACGTTAAGGGTGAGAGTGCGGGCTGTGGGTGACTGTAGGGTTGTGTTGGTGGGCCGACTCTAATTTTGCAAGCCATGATTTGGCGTATGGTGGTGTCCCAATCTAGATGCTTCCGAATCCCATCTAGCGTAGGCAAGGACAACTTCTCCCTGCGGAATCGCTCCTCCGATTCGACGGGGAAAAGCTGAAGCAAGACGTATAGTTCTCCGCAGGCAGACAGGGAAGCTGGTGACGGAGGTGAAGGTATAGATCTCCTATGTGGCCATGTATTGGCTTTTCTCAGCAGACCGTCAATGGTAATGCACATTTCTTCGTGGTAGCCGGGTAACTCATCGGTGTTGGGGATGGGGTGTGTGCGAAGCTGTTCCAACCAGGACCTCCAATCGTGATTTGATATGCCAGCCTGGTGGTCAAGCGCAGTCAATGCGTAGACTTCCAGCTTGTTCCTATGCTTTTTGGGGATTGGGGAGCGGGACAGCCTGGAATGGTGATGAGAAAGGCCAAGGTGGGCAAAGTCTGTTCATGAACTCACAAGTCGCAGGAGCGCCAGGAAATATCATCCTGCCACTTGTAGGCTAGCAGCATTGCAACAGTCCACAAACGAGCAACCGCATGCATGCCAATCCCTGCACCCTTGGTGAAGTCCTCCTGTCGGGTGAACCCTTTTGGGATCATTCGTCTTATGTACCATAAAGCTAGGAAGATGACGGTCGTCTGATAGGGTAGGAACTCTAATACACCTTTAATGATTAGCGCGATATCAGAACGGAGCTCTTCGGGCATTCGACTGGGAAAGGTCAATTAAGGGAAGGTGCAATTCTCATATGAAGACTTACATATGATCGTTTTCAGCTTCCATGAATATCACCGTGGCGTAAATCACTTCAGCTAGCCACTTTGTGAAAGAGTCCAAAGCCGGTAAACGCGGTTCCTGCCAACGGACGAACCTAGGAGCCTCTTTCGGTCTTTCAGATAGGGGCAATGGGTGTAGTGGCGGTAGAGCCAGAACCAGAGGAGGCACAACATTGAGCGAAGGGAGCTCAGGGACGGGTAACGTTATTCTTTGGAATGTATCCATAATTGGAATTGGGATACCGCCATCGTCGGAGGTCTGATGCTTAATTCGTTTCTGCGGCGCATTCTCGTCCTTATCGGGTCGCGGCCTCTTACGAGACTGTGTGCGGTGGTATCTCCTCTCCTCCGAAGAGTCTGGTGGTGACGGGTAGTAAAGGTCTGGGGCCTTCACACTGGTATACTTTTTTGAGTCGTCCCTGATCCGAGAGTGCCGGAAACCAGAGTTCCTTTTGACCTGCGCGTCGCGACCTAATTTTGGTGGGCTGGGTTCGTTGGGATGCCTGCCTGCCTTCCAAGACCCATGGTACGGAGTCGAACGAGATGGGGGGTGTCGTCTGCTATTGTTGTGGCGTACATTTCTCAGAGGGCTTTGATGACCTGCATCATTGCGCCACTGCTGGGGCGAACAACTATCTGCGCGTTAGCAATAACCACTGAAGGTATCCACGAACACTGACTCGGAGTCACTGCGAGAGCTTCTGGGGGAGGGATACCAACTGGAAGGTAGGTCCCTCGGTTGAAGGGGGTCTTGCAATGGCGTAGAGTAGGGGGAGGACATGGGAGTGACAAGGGAAATGTAGTAGAAGGGGCTCTTTAATATGGTGCGTCTGCATCTAGGGAAGTGTCAGGACTCAACCTAGAATGGACGATCGAGGATATGAGCAAGGGTGCATTGCCAAGGTCCTACTGGGGTGGAACACCGAGCACAGTTGTCAAAGCACAGGGCTGTTAACCCCGGATAGGGATTGGTGCGAATGACGATTCAAGAAAGAATCTTCGATCTTCCAGTCCACCGAGGCGCCCAGCACCATGAGGCGTGAACCTGATTAGAGCTCCGCTTTATGTGCGAGTCCCAGCAGTCGGTGTCAATTTTACACTTAGTGGTGGCTGTGTTGGCTGTGGAAATGCTGTTGGACATTTGACGTGCGATTAACAAAATGTGTATTATAATACAATAAGGAGATAAGCCGCCTACAAATGCAAACGGTACAAGATGCAGATCCCTTTCCACCTTGCAGAAAATTCTCACTTGCGGTAAAACTGGAGTTTGTGTCAATAAGAAAGTCCTTGATGACCTAAGAAGCGCACTTACATTCCGGCGGAAGTTGAACCATAATGATAAGCAACCGCGATCAAAGCTGCTCCGGAAACCCCTAGATAGATGGAAAAGGGAGTCACTAATTTGTCATCTAAAAAGAACAAAACTCTCACCGTTTATGGGAGAATTCCCATTCACGATTGACAATGCGAAATGCGATGTCTTCGTACGGCGGTCCCGCACTAAAATGTAAAAGGACGGTGTCCTCGTTGCCCGGTTCTTTCACAATCTTGTACGTTGGTGCCTTGGACTTGTCGATCAAATCCGGATAGAAAATGTTGAACTGCAGGGCGGAGTCAGAAGCTGTCCCATTTATGACTCCGAGTCAGAGAAAATACCTTATAGCCTTGCACAACTTTGGGAGGAGGGTTATCAGTGCTAAGACAATTATTAAGTCTCTGCGGCAGGAAGAATTCAGGAGCTACTAACTCGTAATGTGTTTGATTATACTTGTTCCATTCATAACCAGTATGCACACGATTGAAATATCTGGGTTTCCGTGGTCGCCATTTATCTTCCCAATTGTAAGAAGTGGGGTTGGCAATGTTTTCTTCAAGATTGAATAGTTCTTCCTCTTCTTCCAATTCGCGTTCAGCTTCAGCGCGATACAATGCGTCGGCCAAATCCGTAGTCGCAGTAACTTCTTCGTCTTGACTTTCGGCAATTGGTTGCGCAGTCTTAGGCACGTATCTTGAGGCTGCAACTGCACGACGCTGCTCGAGCTGATAAAGCAATTAAAAACAATTGCGTAGTATGATATGATTAGTACGTACCAATGCACGTTTGTCTTCCGCAGCTACGATGATATCTACTTGCCTTTCTTCTGGCGGGAGCTTGTTGATATCCAAGAGTGGAGGACTCATTGAACGATCGTATTCTTCTACTTCTTCCGCAGGCACAACCTCGGCTTCAGCTGCGAGTTCAACAGGCCTGTCCGTCCTTCTGGATGCGGAATGCGCCACGCCAGCCAGCAACTCCTCTTGAGCTTGCAAAGCTTCATTTCGCTGACGCTTCCTAAGCTGCTCCAGGCGGTTCCGAACAACTACCTCGTGTAAGCCTTTAAGTTTGGCCTGATGCGGAATATTAAAGTGTGTTGTACCTTAGGGTTAACAGGGTGCTTACTTTGGCCTTCCACACGAGAACTTTCTTTAGTAGCCCCTCCCAGTAATCGGTATCAACGGGTTCCCCACTCATCAATTTGTCCCGAATCTGTCGCTGCAATGTTGCAAGTTGATCGTACGTTTTACCCGAGAGTAGGGCGATTATATCCGCCTCAACCGCTGCCGCTGCCTCAATTCCCATCCGCTCATCTGACTTCAACCGTTCGAGGCGATCTTTGCAGACAACCATCATGTTCTAGATAGGGAATAAGCAGGCCGACCTCCGAACAATGTTATTTTCGCTTACAGTCCAAAAGTCAATATTGACATCTGATTTCTCTAGAGTTAAATACCGCTCTATATCGTCATGAAGTTCTTCGACTTCCGCAGGCGATAGATTCTGGGGGAAAATGTTAGCTTATGAATAAAGGTACTGGACAGTGCTTACATCAAAAATGTTGTACGGCTCATCCAAGTCTATTTCCAAACCCGCATCATCCGCATCCGCTTTCTCATCCTCTCCCGTAGGCGGGTTGACATATTTAAGATTGAGTGCAAGGAAATCAATCGCTTTCGCTCGCTTCTCTTTAATACGAATAGCAGCGCGCATACGCTCCTGTTCCAGCTGGAATTCGCCGTCCTTTGACAGCCATTCAGACATTTGCTCGGATTCCTGCATGCGTTGTAATCTCTGCTCTTCTTCCTCCCGCTCACGCTGCTCTGCTTCTCTCGCAGCCCTCCGTCTGTTCAGTCGTTCCAACTCCTCCTTTGCCTCCTGGCGACGTATTGCGTCTCTTCTCTGTGCCTCCTCGGGTGTGAGCCCTGCTTTTCTTTCTTTCTCGTTCTTCTTGTGCCATTTAAACTGCTGGTTGATATTGATGTCGTGGAAGGGATTGTCTGTAGCACTATAAACACTTAGTTCTGCTACTTGTCGTGCCGTGGCTTCCTCCTCCAGCCGCTTCTTCTCCAGTTTGCGCTGCTTGCGCTCTGCTGACTTATCCCGCTTTCGCCTACAGATAATGTAAGTTTCGACGAATATTGACGCATTGAAACCGAAAACTTACTTCTTCTCTTTACGCTCGGCATCCCGACTCCTGCTTCTTTCCCTCTTGCGTCGGGACTCATCTCTATCACGACCTTCATCCTTTTCCTTGTTTCTATCCCTCTCCTTGTCTTTCCCACGGCGGTCCCTGTTACGGCTCCTACTCCTGCTGCGACTATCGTGACTCCCACTTCGCCTACTCCCCCGTCGGTCATAATTATCTAGACGTGAAGACGTTCTATCATATTTAGACGAACGATGTCTGTCTTCCCGATCTCGGTCGTCGTAACGCCTTCGTGGCGATGCTGAGCGTGATCGTCCCGGCATGAGCGATGTGCAACAACACAGGACAAGTTTCTGTGCTTGTTTTGAGCTGTTTGGGTGCTCACCCCGCACCACGAATTTGGGCTTCGGCTACGTCAGGTGCCTCCGGGACAATCCTGCAAGTTCTGTGGCACCATGTAACTCCATCTCTTTATTCCTCAACTCTCACCTTAACACCTTTACTTGCACAGGATGCCGAATAGGGCAATACTGGTCTCACGACTACTCATTCCACGACACGCTTGGCGAATACAATCGACCCCCCGGTGTCATCTCCGCACTCAGGCGGCTCATGATCACATACCACCCGAAGATAATGGGATACCCTCCAGCCGGCCCCCCGGTCTAGGACTCGCCACACCCCGAGAGGTAGGAGCTGTTATCGCTCCAAGGAATCGACTTAACATAGAGCTGGGTCATAGCTGGTTGAGTACCTCAACGAATACATCGTTGGACAAGAGAATGCAAAAAAGGTGTTATCTGTAGCGTAAGTTGTCTGTGTTCTCACTATCTGCTTTTCTCAATCGATTAAACGCAGTGTTTTTAATCATTACAATCGTGTCCGGGCAAATCTAGCCTACTCCGAAGCAGATTGGTACGACGAGGACGGAATAGAAAACTGTACGAGTGTTTACTCGATCTCTTGAAACATATCAATCAACCCCGTTCTCGACTTAGCTGTTAATGGAGTCTCCACCGCTCACGTCCGACCACTGCGCAAGCACCCAAACACCTTCCTTTCACGTCGGCACATGCCGCTGTTCGAGAAGAGTAATGTGCTGGTAATGTATGGATGTTATCAGAGAGTGGTTGAGTATGATTGACGCTTACCTCCCTTATTAGTGGCCCAACAGGTTCAGGTCCGTGGTTCACTCCATTCTGTGTCATACACCCGGACTCAGTATGGTGCACTTCTAGGCAAAACACTCCTTGCTCGGACACTAGCCAAAGTCCTTGATGTTCCATTTTCCGTTAGTGATGCTACTTCATTTACTCAGGTGAGCCTGGCCAAATGTATTATTACCGGGCGCTATTGCTGAGCTGCGGTTAACAGGCTGGATGTCAGTCCTCATTAATCCCATCTTGGCCGCGTTCGCACTGATCAGGGACTGCAGATGTGGGTGAGGATGTCGATATGGCAATACAACGATTGGTGAGCAAATACTCTAGCAGTGTTCGAGAAAAAAATTTTTTATTAAGAGACGCCCAGTTACAAGCAGCAAATTGGGATCCACTCCGGGCCAGGTACATTTGTTCGGAATCCATTCACCCCTCGCTGAATTCACTTCTGTCAGCATGGGAATAGTCTATATTGATGAAGTCGACAAGATAGCGAAGAAAACAGGAGGCACAGGGATGGAAGGTTCAAGAGACGTAGGTGGAGAAGGTGTACAGCAAGCCCTGTTGAGAATGATGGAAGGTTCTGTGGTGACCGTTCAAGCAAAGGGTGCACCTGCAGTAGACATCAGTGGGCCGCCTGGTGATGGGCACCCAAGGACGGGACAACGTGCTTCACACCTGGCAACTGGTAAGCGCTGGTCTATTATTTTGCATAGCTACTAATATAAGGACACGCTATTGATCGCTTGTAGCCAAACCTGATGTTTACCACATTGACACTACTAATGTGCTGTTTATCCTGAGCGGCGCGTTTGTGGGTTTAGACACAATCATTAAACAGCGTGTAGCCAAAGGGGTAGGTTATCCTCCATCCCTGTTCTTTCGTTTTTGATAGTTACCAAACAAATAATTAGTCCATAGGATTTACGGCTAATCTGGGAATAGGCGATCAAACCAACGCCCCACCCTTTTTTACACCAAATCGCAAACCCTCGACCAATGTGCTTGACCTGATAGAAACAGAAGGTACGCTATCTCCACTCTTAGCAATTGTTCCTTTCGCTTAATGCTGCATTTTTCAATAGACATAGTCAAATATGGGTATGTCTCAAGCACGCTTATGCTACCATATCAAACAACTTAAAATGCGCCTGTTTGTGTCTCCTAGTTTCATCCCCGAGTTTATATCCCGCCTTCCCTCTGTTACTACATTGTCACCTCTCACAGTGCCAGATTTGCGGCGTATTCTGACCGAGGTCAAGGGATCACTTCTTTCCCAATATCAAGCACTCTTTGGATATTCCGGTGTCGAAATACGCTTCACGACTGCAGCTATAGATGAGATATGCCGTAAAGCTGCACAGAGGGGCGGTGGTGCGCGTGGCTTGCGTGGAATAATGGTAAGGATATATCTTGAATATCAGCAACCCTTTTTGGCGTGCATAGCCCGCTGACTCTTTTGCGCCATTCAGGAAACACTGCTATTAGAACCCATGTATGAAGTACCGTAAGTTCTACCCGTAGAGTCTAGTGCGGAGAGACGCTCATTCCTTCTTTTAACTTTCCTTAGAGGATCCGTAAGTGACCACTTCTGACGAATACAGGGGATAAAAGGTTTAAACGTCGCTCAACAGGATGTACGACATGTACTAATAACCGATGCTGTTGTTCGAGGAGAGGCATCCCCGAGATACTGGAAAAGAGGAGAGGGTGTCGCATTTTGGGAAGCGTGGGCGACAGAGGAGGGTCAGAATGGCAAGAAATGAACCATAGGTGATTAGTCGAACCCACTTATTAGAGTACAACGGTATCCTCTGCAGGGACGCGTTCCTCTTCTCTCTCTACGACCATGGGGTTCCTGTGCACACAACATTGTAGTATGTTGGCATTTTGTTGTATGTAAATTCTGATCGGCTGATCGGCTGTTCAATGCATTTAGAGGCAATTTTACACGCTTTTCTCTCGACACCCGTGTAAATCGGAAAGTGATAGGACGATGCAATATTGCTATATCCCCAGTACAATACTCTTCAAAACACGTAACAATCTAAACTAGGTGACGAAGAAGCCTGGTATGGACAGAGAATTAAGATGATGGCACAAGCAGAAGATTTAGGCCTTCTCTTCAGCCTCTTGTGTTGGAGGTGCATCAGCCTTTTCCTCTTTCTTCTCAGCCTTTGCTTCCTTCTTCTCCTCCTCCTCCTTCTTCTCCTCGGACTTTACGGGGGGCTTCCCGCCATTCGCGATAGCGACATTGGTTGCCTGAGCATCCTCAAAGGCTGTCTTAAACAGCCCGGCGTCTGGGCAGCAGCGTAAGTAGAGCTCGGACCGAAGCTAAAGCCTAATCACTCACTCTCAGAATTTGCGAATCTGATTGCAAGAGTCTCAGAGGTCGGTGGGTTCTCCGCGTAGTCAGCAGCTACTTTCCAGACCCAGCTTCTGTCGGACCCCACGTTGGGCTGCAACTTCATATCGGCACTAACTGTATACAGGTCAGGGTCTTCTGGAATCATTGGCACAAGCCGTATGTGGCTACTCACTGAAGTGGTTGGCGCAGACCTTGAGGGTCTTATCGCGTCGCATCACGAGACGAATTTTCTTCGTCTCTTTGTGAGACAGCAGACGGACATCTCCTGTGCCACGCTCCTTCCACTCCGAAGAAGAAGCCTCGAATCTGAAAAGCTTAGCCCGCCTAAATGTAAGCAGCGATGAGGTATTGGACGCCGTGAGCAAGAAGATCAGGAATGAGAGCAAGGCCAAAATTGATTAAGAATCGATCGCGAGAGATCAATGGCACACCACTCACATCTTGAACACAGCCTCTTCGTCCTCTTCATGAGTTTTTGTCTCGACCTGCTCAGTGAGCTTGATGACTGGTTCGTAATGAACGTCGGTTTCCTCCTCCTGTCGATACTATGTCAGCGTTGTGGCACAACAATTTTATCGGGTGCGGTGATGAAGCAGGGCACTGGATATCGCCCCTGATCGCGACACAGTCCCAGAGATTGCAGAGGGCGAGTCGGCGAGGATTGAGAACGACGTACTCGAGGAGCCAGAGCGTCAGGGTGATCTGCCATTACTGTAGTGGAGTCGAGGGTCTGGAGGGATAAATTGAGAGATGAATAAAGTAAAAGGACTGATCTTCTGCCCGGATATCCTCAATTCCGATTTTGGTGTCCTTAGACCCCGGGACTTCTGCTGGGTTGTGATTTTGGGGTCTCTGGGGTCCTATTTCCATATTGTCGTGGCCCATCGCTGAGCGTGTCGCTTGTTTACTTGGCGAAAAGACACATTTCTTACTCCAATCCCCTTCCACCCTTCTTCATTGTAATGACCTCGGCGTATACCCAACGACTGTTGCTTGCTTTCTTTTCTCTTCTCTACGTCGTTCCCGCTCTTGTCGGCGCACACCTCATCGAGGTATCGGCTGGGAAGAAGGAATGCTTCTTCGAGGACTTGAACACAAATGACAAGGTAACTCGTGACCCTTCAGTGCATCTCGGAGCCTATGGACAGTATTCTTAACCTGAGCCGATTCATAACAGATGACCGTGACGTATCAAGTGGGAGGGGGTGGTCATCTAGATATAGACTTTTGGGTGGGTGCACTTGCAGACACTGCCGTGATTCAACCTCACAGACCTCACCTTCTTGGTGCGACAAACCCACCTGTTGCTCCTGCATTACCTGCATACCTATCACCGCCTCGAATCGGTAGTTAACCGACCCGGAGAACAAAGTACTCAAC
Source organism: Volvariella volvacea V23 (assembly GCA_000349905.1). Taxonomy (NCBI): domain Eukaryota; kingdom Fungi; phylum Basidiomycota; class Agaricomycetes; order Agaricales; family Pluteaceae; genus Volvariella; species Volvariella volvacea. The sequence goes on along the minus strand of KB722736.1, from coordinate 2,075,490 downwards.
AAGCAAGTGCGACAGTCTACGGGATCAGTTTCAATCACGGCTCAAAAGAACGGGCGACATGAGTACTGCTTCTCCAACCAAATGAGCGCCATTGCCGATAAAATGGTTAGGTATGGGCACCACTTCACTTCCGACAACACGACATGCGCGTTTATGCTGACGTATAATATCACAGCTTCAACGTTCATGGAGTCATCTATGTCGGAGAGGATGGTGTGTTGTCCCGCCCCTTTGAATTGTTGACCCGTTAATTCCGACCTAAACCCCCTTCACCTATCATCATGAATCTCCTACAGAAACTGTTGCACCTATTGAACGGGAGATTCGTTTACTCGCAGCCGGGCTAGCATCGGTCAAGGACGAGCAGGAATACATTGTCGTCCGCGAACGGACGCATCGGAACACCGCCGAGTCCACAAACAGCCGTGTAAAATGGTGGTCGATCGTTCAGGCCATTGTCTTGTTTGCTGTCGTCGCCTGGCAGGTCTACTACCTAAAAGTGAGCAAAGTTATGCCGTATCAATTGGCTATGCACTGATCTCGGTTCCATCCAGTCATTCTTTGAGGTTAAGCGTATCATTTAAATGCTATTTTCGTGTGTTACAATCCACACTTCCTAATGTCATCCGTATTGCCGGGACTTGGTTGTCGTGTTTGCTTGTGTCGCGCCATTGCTTTGCCTCTGGGTCACAATGAATACTATTTCGAGATATATGGAGATCCTTGACTGACGGATAGCGGACAATGGATGATAGGCATATGTGTGGATTTACATGCTGTGGGTATGAACGAGCTATTATAACAAACAAAACCAGATCGAAGGGATTAACGGCAAAGAAGGGTGTGGTGTATTGATAGGTGGGATGCATATATAAATACCGGCGTAGAAAGGGGGTAATCAACAACGATAACACAAGACGTGCCGAACAAAACATTTCAAGGGGATGGCACAGCCGAAAACATGAAAAGAAAATGCTCCAAGCAGAAAGATATAGAAAATTGTTCATGAATGTGTTGACGATTCTCCGAAACGAGGAGTCTAGCGCCAGCTTGGCCTCGGGGGCTTTGAGAAGCTGGTATCACTTGTGTCTGCTGCAGACATCGACAAGTTGGCCGTCAGACCTGCTATAGGTCTGAGCTTCACGGCTCCGATCTTGGTACTCATTGATACCCTCTTCAGCCTCTTCGCTGGGCTAGCTACGACAACTCGTCTCGGAGGAACTGGTGCTGTCAATGAGGTGCTGCTGCTAGCGATAGCTGTAGGTGAAAGTGTCGGTATCATACTGGATCGCCTTCGGTGCTTGTCCTTGCTTAAAGGCCCAATCACGGATCTCCTCCTTGCACTCGAGATACTGGTCTTGCTTGGAGAAGCAGGAACCCGGCGAGCTGGGGAACCCAATACCCTCTGCTCCTTAGAGGCTTTGGGGATGCTTAGTCCCCTCATTCTAGCACTTAGACTTGTCTCTGGGCCTTTTTGTTCATTTTCGCTGCTTCCTGAATCGTCTCCGTTAGAAGTATGATTTAGACTGAGATCAGATAACGGGTTTGAACCTCGAGGACCCGTAGGGCTAGTGCTCCTTTCATCAGCCTCCGCCAAACTGGAAAGCGTTGACATTCTTGCTTTGCCCTTCAGGAAACCGGGGTCCAGTCGACTAGGTCGTGTTCGTCTTGGTGGCAACGAGCCGAGTGATGATGTCCTAGTCGTGCTGGGACCCGTGGATGCACTTAAGCTGGCGGACAGATCACGTATTGACCTTGGAAGCGAAGCGGAGAAACTAGCACTCTCATCCGTCTTCTCATCCTCCCACTCGCTTTCGGAGCCTAGGGACATTGACGACGTGCTGCGGGGGATCGAGGTGGGTTCGGCGGGTGCTTTTGATCCTGATGGTTGGGCTGCACCCAAGTTGGGGGTTGCAGGGATAATGGTGACGGCGAGAGGAGGGATTACAGGTTTGATTCCACCGTCATCCAAATCGCCTTGCCCAGCCTCATCTTTCCATTGCACCGACTTTATAGATCTCGATGCTCTTCTATCCTTGTCCGAAGCTTTCCGGTAAGGTTGAGAGGCAATAGACGAGCGCATAGACTTGCGGGGTGAACGATGCGCACGTCGTGGGGGTGATGCAGGACTCTCTGAGGATCGTCGAACGAACACAGGCTTTGGAGGTTCGTGCTGAAGAACAGCTGGTCCCGAACTAATCCTCTTGCTCGCGAATTTCGTTCCATAGTTTGAGAACATGTCCATGGAGGGTGTCTCTGGCGGCATGGTATAACCTTCTGTGGAATGTCCAACAAGGCTCTTGAATGCCTCATCATTCTTCTCTTTAACCCCACCCAGCATGTTTGCCACCTTTCGAACGGATGGATTTAGAACGCCATCGCCACCATCCAACGCGGTATTGAGAGTTTTGGCAGCGTCCCCAATAAGCACAGTGCACCGGCCCAGCATTCCCATCAACTTGACCATAACTTCTGCCATATCCTGGACACTCTCTTTCAGCACGTCCTGTTCGCTTTCCGCTTTCAATCTATCCATCTCGGCCCTTCTACACCTGGCGTCTAGTTTAATGGTATCAATGTGAATATCTTCCAGCTTCTCCGACTTTCTCTCGGACACGGCACGCAGAGTGGCATCAAACATAGCATTCGAGTTGGAAGACCTATTCATGCGAAGGTTGATCTGCGAACTAGGCTGTACTACCTGTTCTTCAGGTTGAGCCAATGCTTGGAGTAGTGCCTTCTCCGCCTCTAAATCGCCCGGAAGAGCGGCCGTATTTGCTGTGCCATGCTCCGCAATCTGCTTTAGTCGAGAGCGGATTGCGGCCAACTTCATGTTCGCCACGGAAAGCTTGCCTGTGCAAGTGGCACCATCGACAATCGACTGCTTCGTCTGTTCCGCCCTTGCTGCTAGATCATTGCGTGATCGCTCCACTTCTGCATGTGCCTCTGCTTTCTTCCGACGTGCAATTTCGCTCTCAGCATCCCGCTTTCCTGCAAGCTTGTCCTTGAGTTCTGCGATTTCCGAGTTGAGGCGATTGATGGCCTCGACGTAGCGGCCAACGTGGCGTTCAACATTGACCACGTTACGGGTGACAACTTTAGTCTTGATCTTGGTTGCTCGTTCGGCATAGATGAGTGTGTTGTGCGTATCGTCGAAATGGTTAGACGTCGGAGCGACGCAAACTATCATGACGGTTTTACAGTTTCCGCCAAGTGAAAACTTGAGCAACCGCGTCAACTTGCTGTTACGGTATGGTATGTGTCGTACTGCACCACCGCTTTCGCAGAGGGCATTGATGCAGTTTCCGAGAGCCAGCAATGACTTGTTAATGTTAGCACCCTCGACCATGCGTTGACCCATATTGGTTGTCGCTGCTGCACGCTCACTTCCTGCGAGATCGATGATGGACAAAGTAGCGACAACTTTCTGTTCTACTAGTGCTGCAGTCCTGGGCGCCTGCGTAACATGAACCTGTAGGACGGCATGTGAACGAGAACTAGTTTCGTTGGCGTGGGTTGGGCTTTGCGTTCTTCGCTGATTGCCTAGAAGGACAATCTGCTTCACCTCTTCTGCTGATCGCGGCCTCAGCTCGACTAATCCTACAACCTTTACGGACTTGTCTTCTCGTATCGCTAGACCGCCTCGTGGTGTGGGCGCCCCTGGTTCTGCTAACAGGTCCCTGATTTCTTCGTTGTAGATTTCGAGGAATGTAACAATCACTTCGACATTGTAGTCGTCTTTACGATCTTCTATACGTTGAAATAAATCGGCCATAGTCATGTATATAATTCCAGGATCATCTTCAGTTCCGCTGATAGTATGTGTTTTCCCGCATCCTGTAGCCTGAGAATAATGAATACAGCACCGTGAAAGGCCTGGATACTAACGCACTCCATATGCAAACACCGTTGCATTGTATCCATCTAGTATGCCTTGCAGTAGTGGCTGCGATGTCCCTTCATACACCTCTTGTTGACGTGCTTCGTGTCCAAAAACCCGATCAAACATGAATCTCCTATCCTTATATCTCTTCGTGCCTGGGGGAAGGAAGCCACGCTCAACAAATGCCTTCGCCTGGTCCTTTTCGTCTGGGTCAAAGGTGATGATCCGGTCGTCTACGATCTGAACAATATCGCGGAGCACTGCCGTAGGTGTCGTGTACCGCCCAGGAGTCGAAAGGGCGCCATCGCCACGAATACTCGTATCATAGCAGGGCTCTGGAAGACGGGCGGCTTCCCAAGCTGTTGGTGGGCGAACGCGTACTATGAAAACCCATTTGGTTAATTGGACTATTTGCCACGCGTTGTTGGGACAAAGGCGCACCTGCGACAGTTATGGAGCCTGCAGCAACCATGCAGAAGGAATTGCGCAGCTAAAGGGAATTGGAGGAGTGAAAGGTGTCCAGAGTAGACGTAGCTGGGAGCGGGATTGTCTATGATGGAGAGGGGCAACGACTCGTTGTGCAGGTGAGTGAACCATCACGCGTCGCGGGTCACATGATCGCGTTCCAATAATCACAATCTAATCTTATCCACCGTTCTTTGCCTGGAGACTTCAATGACGAGCATCGCGGTAAACTCTCCTGCAGACTTCCATGTTCACCTCAGGCAGGGGTCGATGTCTGCCTTGGTGACACCCCATGTCCAAAAGGGGGGCTTCAAGCTCGCATACGTGATGGCAAGTTTGCCTGCGTTATCGCTACCCGTCTTAATCACGATGAACGACAGCCAAACCTCACTCCACCTATAGCAACCACAGAACAAGCCCTGGAATATAAGGCTTACTTGGAGAGCATCGACCCAAATGTAACTTACCTGATGACATTGTATCTCTCGCCCAGCCTGACTCCAGACGAGATCCGAAAAGCAAAGGCTGCCGGCATTGCTGGTATGTCCCAATTCCCTGTTGTCCTACCTCGTCTAAGTATTCTAGGCGTAAAGTCATACCCTCGTGGTGTCACGACCAACTCCGAGGGCGGCATTGAGTCCTATGAAGCGTACTACCCTGTATTCGCGGCCATGCAGGAAGTAGATATGGTCCTAAACCTCCATGGAGAAGTCCCGTCTAACGCAAGCACAGTAGGTCCTTTCAGAGCCGTTATCTTTCTTTTCTTGACTGATTCCTTGAAGAACACACATGTTTTAAATGCTGAACCACATTTTCTTCCCCATCTCCACAAACTACATACAGCATTCCCCACCTTAAGAATAGTCTTAGAGCATGCAACTACACGAGCAGCAGTCGAGGCAGTCAAGGCTTGTGGGCCCACCGTGGCGTGCACGATAACTGCCCATCATCTAGCCCTCACGGTAGATGACTGGGCTGGTCAATCTTTTAACTTTTGCAAGCCAGTCGCCAAATACCCTGACGACCGTGAGGCCCTGCGCGAAGTGATTAAAGAAGGTAAGGTAGGAATGACTGGTACCCTAGCTATGTCTAATCGTAGAAGGTCATCCCCGGTTCTTCCTTGGATCTGATTCTGCTCCTCATCCACCTCATAAAAAATCTACGAGCACTCCACATGCTGGATGTGCTGCTGGCATTTATACATCGCCGATCTTATTACCGCTTGTTGCCCATCTACTGGAGTCTTTCGGCGCACTCGACAAGCTGGAAGGGTTTGTGAGCAGCAATGGTCGTGCTTTCTACAAGAGGGCGTCATCCACTGGAGAATCACCAGTGAGGTTAAGGAGAGTGGATCCAGGTGTCTCCATCCAAGAAAGCTACATAAATGGTGAAGATAGCGTGATTCCTTTTTGGGCTGGCAAGCAGTTGGGCTGGGAGATAGATCAAAATTGATTGTCGTCGAGTAATTGAAGGAATCAAATGTATGTTAACCATGTACAGACAATAACTTGCGAATTATCCCAATTTGTCCTTGTCCCCAGTTGTTCCTAGTCCCTGTCCTGACTGTCCTTAATCTTTGAAAATGCCCAGCGATTCCCACCACCCCGAGCCCATTATCAGGCGGTACCCTCGGGGCAGGGACACTTTAACAACGCACCACAATGCCCGTAACCTTTACTGTGAACGATGTGAATCCAGCAACTCTCAAGGCCTCCGATATCAAATCTCAAGGGCCTATCGACTTTCTCTCCAGGTCAGATCCCCGGTCAAAGGGAAAAGCACCAGTGGAAGAGTTTATCTCCTCTTCATTCTCCAAAACAGAATCTACCCCACCGTCTTCTGGAAACCCCGACACAGTTCTTCAATCATGGCCGCGAGGACTCGTAGGAACAGTGATACACGCCTATCTCGAGCACCACCACCTATCTATCCGACCTGATGACGTCTGGATCTGCATATTGGGTCAGTTGGCCCTCTACACGCAGGCTCATGCGGAGGAGATGAGGTATCAATTCATCTCGCACGAGGGAAAGAAGGGATTGAAGGTTATACGGGGCGGTAATCGCTTCACCGCAGATTGGCCAGATATCGTTGATGAATTCGGTGTCAAGATGCGAGAACATTTCAAGGACGAGACAATCGCAGAATGGTTGACGCCTACATTCTCGACTACGACACCAACGGATGTAGTTGCGGCCAACATTTCGGTTATGGCCGCCATGAGCAAGTATTTCGAGTACGTTGTCAAGTTCCGTTGTGGAATTCCATCGATCACTTTGCAAGGGACAAAAGAGGATTGGGTTGGGTTAAGATGGAAAATCGATAGACTTGCGGAATTGGGGCAGCCGGAGCTGATGAGATGGCACTCGCTCATTATTCCCATTTTCGACCACTTCATACGGGCGTTTGACGGAGACGTGGACGTGGCAGGGTTTTGGAAGCACATGGTGAATTACAATAGTGGATCAGGGACAGAAAAGATACATGGGTGGTTAGGTTATCTTGTTCCATTTGATAAACGGGGGATGTGGGACCTTCCGCGCGTCACCAACGCAGAAAGATTCCTTCTCGACCTTGAAGAGCAAGAATTCGATGCCCTACAACAATTCTGGCGGGATTGGTGTAAAGGAGCGGATCTTGATTGGGCTGCACAGAAAGAATTGAGTGATATAGCAAGTGGCGGCATTGAAGTCCAGTTGAAGGTTGATGACAATGGATATGTATTCGACGGGACGTTGGTAGCAGGGGTACTAGGGTGGGAGTGGAACGAACAGCTGATGACTATTAACCCCTATGTTGGATGGGCACTATTCAAGAGATTGCGTGCGGACGAAAAGTACAAGCAGAAGTAGGAATGCTAAGATTCAAATTCACGACCAAATGGCTGAAAGATACTGCGAAATGTTCGTTTACATGGATTTGCTTTATATACATCTACTTTCATTTCTGTGCACATCGGGATCAACTGCTCGCATTGTCGAACTAGAATGCTCCAACGACTTCTCTTGAATAGGCGTCTCTTGGGCTCACCCTTATTACTCTTGTGTGCTCGGTACCGATTACTCAGAAGGTAAAGCCTTCGGGGTCATTAGCCTCACAGTCGAACGCCCACCACCTAACAACTTGCCTTACAGCCATGGACAACACCAGCAATAGCACTACTCAACCCTCGGCTTTTGACTTCCATAACTACATCACTAACAAACTCCCAACAATTTCAGCAGATGCTGCAACACAGCCAACAAGCGTCACAATAACACCCCTCACAGGAGGGTTTACCAATGTCACTATTCTTGCGGCATTTGAACCGCCCGTGAAATTGGCACAGTCGAGCAGTAAAGTAGCTTGCTCACAATCAACGTGATGCGCACTCCTTGATTGCCATTATAGTACATAGGGGCCTCTGTCCTGTCTAGTGCGGTGCTAAAATACGCACCTCCATTCCTGGCAACCGATCCGAGCCAGTCATTGTCTGTCAACAGGCAAAAGGTCGAAGCTCAAGCTTTGAGGATATTCCATAGCACAGACACCGACTCTGGTCAACCAGAAACTATCCCAGCAGTAATTGACTGGACGAAGGCGCATGCAGGGGCGGTCCATATTCCCGGTCTCATCCTACACGATGAAGAAGCGCATATCTTGTGGATTACGGATTTAGGATCCGCCAAAACGTTATCTAAATGGCTCTCGAGCCTGGATAAAGATGGCGATCCTGAATCTGTCGAGCATGCAGCTAAATTCGGCAAGACATTGGGTGACTTGATGGGGAGTCTGTGGAGGGATACTAGGGATCCAGATCCTGCGGTCGTGGAATTATTGAAGCATCCTCAAGCCGATAATATCATTGACCTCGTGAAGGGCATGATCAGAAATGGATTGGATGAAGTTAGTGCCCTGGATGCGAAGGAGCTCAGCGAGAGGGTGGAAGAATCTATGAGAGAGGGAGGTAAAGCCGAACCCTGCATTGGAATGGTAGATTTTTGGCCAGAAAGTGTGCTGATCATCAGATCGGCTGACGAGAGAAGCGGTACGAGCTACCAATGTGGTTTGATCGACTGGGAGTATTTTGGCCTCACAACTGCGGCAGCGGAAGTGGCTATGTTCTGTAAGTAGGGCTTCTTTACTCACACGTCCATCTGTGCTTAATATTGGTACACATGCATTAGTGGTTCACATCCACATCCTTCACACAATACACGCCGAAAATCCAAATGTGTTCCTCCATCTGCGGTCCTTCACTCGAACATTCATCCAAACTTGCGTATCTTACTTCTCATCCCCACCTTCGCCCTACTTCCAACACAAACTACTCGTCACACACGGCCGGGAGCTTGTCAACGGATACGACTTGTATGCAGAAGAATGGAAGTTATCCCCCTCTCTCAAATCGAAGTTGGTATCGCTGGGCTTGAGCAGCCTGCGAGCAGCTGGACCGGGGGCGAACCACAAGGATAACTCAGGAACGCATCGGCATTCGATTAATGCATATGAGTTAGAGAAAGCCGGTGGGTGGATGTGGGAGGACCTTCAATCACTGCTGGGCTTGCCATAACGCCTTGAGTGTTGGCCTATATCGAATAGCGGCGCTGAGCAGTAGTTAGTGTCGTGATATTACTTCATCCGTAATTGGTAAAGTTTATACCTTTCTGGGTGTATTCTCCACAGGTTCGAGATTGTATTCACCAATTGCGTATCCTTTCGGGGAGCCGTGGTTCGCAATGCGTTCCGTCGGTTCATAGATGTGGCGGATCGGTGTACCAAGGGTAGGCGACAATGTTTTTTGCCCACGACATTTGGATAGTCTACCCACTTAGGTTGGTGGATTGAATCGGAAGACATGGTACATTGGAGTATTCTCGTAGATGAAAGTACATCGAGGAGCTCGGTTTAGTTTAAAGACCACTCCTGAATGCAGGGATAGCAGGTGAATCCTTTTTTAGGCCGAGGACAAGGGCCTCACCGGCCGCGGTCGTTCGCTCTTTCTCCTGCTTAATCAACGCGCTAAAGGTCTTGAACTCAGGTATAGAGGCATCTCCGACCAATTGGAAAGAAATGGTTTCACTGGTGCTGACGATTGCTCCTTCCGCACGATATCTATCCAGGGCTATGGGAATTTCGAAGGAGTTGCAGGAGGATACCCCATCCGCGACCACATAGGTCGTGACAGGAGTGGGAAGCGAGAGGAGGGACAGCACGGTTTGCATTACGCATATGTGCGACTATACGGTGGGAGGCGATCAAAAAACTATTAAGGAGGTGGGAGAATTCACGTCACCTCTATGCCGAACACTACAACGGATTTGATATGCGGGCGGGCATCAAGCAACGCCTTGACTTCGGGCACCAACATGGAGAATATTTTCTTATCGTAAGGCCCTAGAAGCAGTTGGCCCAACGACGACAAGTCGATAGCAGGATCGGTTGGTCCTAAAGCTGCAACAATTACGAGTCAATATGAGGCGGTAAGAGACGAGGCACAAAGCACCTTTTGCATTCTGGGTTGTTACAACAACCTCGATTCCTAAAATCTACATGTGCAGACCAAGGTAAGTCTATGCGATTAGGGGGCGATTGACAGGACCTTGGCAAGCGCAAGGAGTTTGTTGGTGGTGTTGACAACGTGGTCAAAGCCGTGAATAGCCGGACCTGCAGTATGGTCAACAACATGAGGGCTATTATCGCGTTCGCACTGACGGAACTTGGTCTGGATGTCGCACAAGAAGAACAGCGTTGATTTGGGGTGCAAGGCAGGCATGGGGAGGAGATGTGAGCAGGGTCTGGTTGGGGTCGGGACGCGATCGGGGATGAACGAGGGACTGGGAAGTATCGGTGCGGAGGATTAATTAACTCGGCCGGCGGGGTTTCGGAGTCTGAAAAATGGCATGTGATGTAAGTTGAGATTAGACTCGTTTGTTCTTGCTGTCCTGTCCGTTTCCTCTTGTCAGTCCTACTCACGGGCCAGTCCATACCTCCACCAGCTTTGAATTGTCCGTTTGACGGTCGTTCCTCTCCTTTTGATCACACTCCCTCATCTCAGCTCGTTCTTTCCTACTACTCACCCAACTTTTCCTTGAAAAACCAAATATCCCATTTACTTCCCGGTCACATCAATCCATATACCGCCTTTCAATGGAGCCAACCGTTGCTATCGAATTTGCACGAGATGATATTGTAACCAGACAAAAGGTTTGTTTTTATCCATTAACTCGTCATATTGACATCCTTTCTTACTCCTTTCAGTTTGAATCCTTCAAATTTGGCGGTGCCAATAGCTTGCCATCAAACGTGGTACCAAAGCATGCCCATTCTCGTTCACATTCTCGAAATCAATCTGTTGTTTCCCTTTCAAGCCTTTCTTTATCCACTTCCAAGCCATCCAACTTTCCTGAGATGTCCTCTTTCTCATTCCCCGCCAATCCACCCGCCCACCACTCAACACCATCCACATCCGCTCCCACTCCGTCAAACCCTGCGCCTTCAAAGCGAAATTCACATCACAGACGCCGTTCTTCAATGTCTACTCGCCGAGAATCCGCTGAAATTATGGGGTTGACCCTTCCCGACATACCCACTTCTATTTCAGATGACAATGTCAATCTTGGCGATAAAGATTCTATTCGTCGACGGGCTTTGATGGCTCTCGAGGGCAAGCCTGACATGTCATTTTCCAAGGTGGAGATACCAGAGTTGACCACTCCAGTCATGGAAAAGATGATGTTCGATTTCTGTACGTTTTTCTCCACCTAAAGTTTTATTATTATCTCACGCTAGGGGTGCAGCCACGTCTGCGAACTCTCTTCCTGCCATCTCGAATGGCAACTACGGAAGTGGCCACAATTCTCTGGTTACCAACAAGCGGGATTCCTTCAAGCTTCTTGCCACCTCGTGCAGCTCTAAAGACCAGCTCCACACCCTTGTCGAGGAGGAGGAAGAGGAAGAGGGAGAAGACTTAGCAGATGCACAGAAAAAGAAGGCGTCTATTCCAACAGAAGAAGTATCTGCAAGCCCCACGCCCGTTGCCAAGACTACCGCTTCTCGCCGTCGGCCTGCCACTTTGAGCCTGAAGCCACTGTCCCTGGTTGCTGAAATTGCAACCTCTGGGTTCCATGGGGCATCACGTCCGGGTTTAAGGTCCTTATCCCTATCAGGGACTTCCACCCCACCGGACACAGCGGCAGAAAATAGACGTAGCTCTTTGTCCTCTTTACCATCCTCGGAGGCACTGATTAAGCAACTGGATGGCACCTCATCGGACACGAGGGAGGTTGTGGACACCAAGCCGAAGCGAAGCAGCATCTCTTATCGTCCCTCATACGGCAACGGAGTCAGCACAAATCTCGCTGGTCTCCCGACTCCAGAGATGACTCCCACCTCATTTGGTCGCCGATATTCCCTGGCCTCCTCTGCTAGTGGCAGTTTAACTGGACAGGATGAGGAGTTTTTTCCTGCATCCCATCAGTCCACCCAATCCTTCTCCCAAGCGCGGCCTCTTAGCGCGAGTGAGCAACACTTCCTGGTCAAATCGCATCATGCGCTTCTTGCGAGGATAACCGACCTTGAGCGTGCTTTGTCTATCCGCAGATGGCAGGAGAATGGATATGGTCGTCAGGCATCGAGTTCGACCTCTAGCGGATCACGCCCCGTCTCTATTTCTTCTGATGCCAGCTCCTCTGCAAATGGCCCCGACGTTGATGATGAGATGTTGAGGTTGATCGCGGACCTGAAGGCAGAGCGAGACGATCTCAAGAGAGATGTCGAGGGTTGGAGGACGCGGGTCGCTGACTTGGAGAAACAACTCAGCATGGTCACAAACAGGCTTGATATAGAACGCCGTGATGCTTGGGTAGCAAGATCTCGTGCTGGCTTACTGGAAGCGGAGAAGGCTGAACTTGAAAAGCGGGTTGAAGCACTCGATCAGAAAATCTTGTCCCTTGAAGAGGAGAGAGGCCGTTTTGTGACCGATAAAGTCAAACTACAAGAGGAGCTTTCTGTATCCAATGATCGAGTATCTCAGTTGGTCATGGAATTGGAGAAACTCAAGCGAGAGCTTGAGGTAGAGAGGAAGTCGAGGTTGGAGCTCGAAGTATTGTTGAGGGAGGCTCGAGCTAAAGCCGAATGCCAGAAGAATCCAGACCGCGAATTCGCTCGTCGGTCATTCACCTTGATCGACTGCGAGGCCACCATTGCGGGTGTTGAACTCGAGGATCACGATGACACGTGTCGATTTGGGTTTGCCTTGAAGTCTGTTGAAGAGGAGGCCGAAAGTGGTACTGGGTATAGTGCATCAGTCATGAGTTTTACTAGTGCTCTGCGGCGCTCTAGTTCGTTCGATTCAGAGGATGAATACCCTCACTCCGTGGAGAGCCACCAATCCGAGGTATCAGTATCGCCAACGACACAAAGTAGGACAGGTACATCGACCGTCGCTCAGTCACGCTCCCCTTCCCCTGAGCCAGTGACACCGGCCCAAGTACCTGTGCCAATCCCACCCACCAGCCACGGTGACAAGATCAGGACCTGGTCGTTCGCGACTGCGGCTCGAGTGTCGTCTGTTGACCCAGTTATTGAGAAGAATGACCGTTTCTTCGGATGTTTGGAGGACTTGGAGTATGATTCTTCCTCGCCGATACCCTACGAGTATGAACAAAGTAAAGGCCTTTTTGCTCGTGGTTTCACCTATGAATCGAATGATGAGGAATCACCTCTTTTCTTCCCGTCTGGTACCGCAGTGGCAGAGATGCAGCAACAAGAGCTGTTGGGAAGTAGACTTGATGCAGTCATGGAAGAAGACGAGGAAGAGGGATCCCTTGAGCAAGACATGCTCGGTGAGGCTGGTGGCATTACCATCACACTCACTCCCGCAGATGCCGAACAACCATCACGTCCAGAGCAGTCACCTGTAACTGTGCCCACTATTCATGTTACCATGGATGGTGAAGATGAGGTCAGCCAAGCCACCTTCCCGCAGAGCATCCCTACAATCACAGTTACACCTCAAGTGGACGAACCTGCACCAGTACCTGTTGTTCGGGTGTCAACTGTCGTGGAAACCAAGAATAATCACTCCACCAGTAAACCTGCTCCATCTACTCCGGCCAAGTCTGCCCGTTCCAATGTCTTCACACCACCTTCTCGCGCTTCCCCACCCTCGTCAATTCCTCGCATCAAGAGTATACCCCGACCTTCAAGTAATGCGGCTCCCAATGTAACGAAGGTGCCTGTAGCCAAGTCCTCACCCCCTGCATCTGTCACTCCGCCGACGAAACGTGGTTCTGCTCCAACTTTCATCCCCCAACCTGTCACTTCCTCGCCTTCGCCTGCCCGTGTTCCGCAAGCCAAGCCAAGACAATCGACTATTACATACACCAATTCACGCCAACAATCCAAGCCGCTGATGCTAGCCAACGCGTCTGTAACTGGTGTTTCTTCTAATGGTTCGACTAAGCCATTGATCTCTATGCGTACGTGTTATTAACTAATCTATTTTCTAACTATAGTGGACAATGTATCAATGAACAAAATCTCTTCTCTTAGATCCCCAGCAAAAGTCGGCATTGCCGATGCGGGTTCAAGCGATGCAACAGCAGCAACGTCGCGTGTCTTCTACGTACCAACACGGCACAAGCAGGCTCCAGCAAATCCGTCATTGACGTGGTCAAGTGTCGATTTATCCTCTGAGCATGTATACCAACCCAATATGTTATCCCAATACGACTACTCTCCTCACGATCAAAATGCCACAACCTGCTCCTCTCCATCTCCGTCTCCGTCTCCAGTGACCTCATCTTCCGCACCGCCATCCTCTTCCACGCACTCTTCACTTACGCCAAGGCTGTCTCTGCAGTCTCTCACGAACTTTATACCTACTATGCCTTGGTCACCAATGGCAGCTGCAGCAGGACCTGTTCAAGCTGCCACAGCCTCCATACCTCCAAGTTCGTCACCAGTGATTGACCAGCGACACCCTCGAATCCCTTCGTCCCTATCGTTGTCACAACGCGTGATGTTCCAGCAACTCTCGTATAAGGCAAACCAACCAGGATTTGTGTCTAGAGAACAGCAATTAGCCAAGTTGAGGCTCAGGCTGCAGCAAGAAAGGGGGATGGGGATGAAAATAGGAACGGGGTTGTGCGTCGATGTCTGCAAAAAGTGCAATTCCATGAACGACAAAATTGTTTCACTATAAGAGAAGGTTTATTCGTTCGGCTCCAATCACCATTTATGTGCCCTTTCGACGTGGTTGGATTGTACCCCTCCTCTATATCACCCTTGTACCCGCCCTTCCACAACACTCCTCTCCATCCACCACACATGTACAAAATCTTTTTTGTTTGATCGAGTCGCTTTTGATCCACTGCTTCCCTCTTGATATGCCCATCGGACATTCGCATTTGTAACTACTTTTCTCGTCTTGCTTGCACCCAGACATAGACATGACACACACGCCTCACGGACATTCCTATTGCGTCCACGACTTTCTTCACGCTATCTTCTTTGCAGCTTATGCCGGTTCATGCTCTTTCTCAAAAAGCTCTAAAGCTTCAAAGGCACGTTTATCCTTTTTGCCTTTTCGCTTTTCTATCTCTTCTATTCTGTTCACGACCGCCGCATATACTGTCTTTATTGTTCATTTGACATGTGATCCCCCTTCCTCTTCTTCCCCCCTTGAGTTTGTTTGATATTTATCTTGTTACATATTCCTCGATTACCGGGGTTGGTTGGGATACCATATATTCCAACCTTCGCAGACCCTGAGTTCAACTCGTTGCTCTTTCTTGATCATCTTGCATTTTCACCCCCACTTGTTTTATGTATATATATACATACGTATCATGAACGAGATGGTAGCTTGATGCATCATCCCAAGTGCAGTACAGATACCAATTGCCCATAGGTTGTTGATAGTTGACTCGGCTTATTCGCTGGTCGATTCTGCTATTCTTCCTGGGTCCGATTTTTGTTACAGCTCGTCGACGTCGTTACCTCCTCCCCGCTTGTTTTTGTATACCTGTAACTAATATGTCGTATGTCCTCCTTGATCAAGTTGACGTTCTCGAGTTGCTTTAGTTGTTAGATGTTGGCAAAAGCTTCTACCTGTGATACACAAAACTCGTGCATGATCGTTCTGATTTTCCAAGTTCTAGCTATCTCGATTGATGTATTTGATAGCCACCGAACAATCTGACAAAACCTGGGACACTCCAGAGCAGCCTAAGCGCGAGCCAACTGAGGTCTGGACAAGAGTCTCCGGAATATTCCGCCAATTTATCGTGAGAAAAAGGAAAGGAATAGGACACAACGCCGGAAACAACCAACTTCACAGACTTTCTTCCACTCACTCTGCTCTTGCTTTGCGTACAATGTCCCCCCTCAGAAACCTTAGAAAGAACTGGTTCGCCGTTGAGGTTCGTAGCGTCGCTTGTCCATTTCCCTTCTCTGTGGCCTGGACTAGTGGGTATTTGCGTGGACTGGATGGAAGTGGAGGCCTTTATAACCGCTGTCATACCCTTCCTCATTCTCCCCTGTTTCCTAGAT
The DNA here is from genome assembly GCA_000349905.1 of Volvariella volvacea V23. NCBI lineage: Eukaryota > Fungi > Basidiomycota > Agaricomycetes > Agaricales > Pluteaceae > Volvariella > Volvariella volvacea. The sequence continues at coordinate 2,059,607 of KB722736.1, read as the reverse complement.
GCTTGCTAACGCAGATCTTGTTTATATGCTCGCTTCTCTTCCCTATTTGGCTCGTGAACTATACAGGCCGTCCCTATGTGAGTTGGTGGACCGAGAAGGCGGGTGAAAGGATTGGATCTCTGACTGGATGCCTTTTTGCAGTTATGTGATTATTGGATCCGTCGTTGCAGGAGGAACTTGGTACCTCACTCGTCTGGCTACTGGACCTACTGGTGAGTAATTCCGCAAGGCATTCTGGTAAGCACTACCGAGTGCTGATGCCTGGTTCTTGTGCGATAGTTGTCTGGACCAAGAGCAACCCAACCCCTTGGAACACCATCAAGCCCGAAGAGGGTACAAAGTTGTTGGCTGTCAACCAGAAGTTCGAGAAGAGGTCTGTAGTTGCTTTTCTTGCCGTGTCGCTCTCCGCTGAACGTGCAATTTCACTACTCCTGCTGTTGACGATTCTGTTGGGATGTGTAGTTGGTCAAGGGACAAGCTATAGATGGACAACCTTGCACTCCTTCTCTCATTTGTGCTGCTGTTTGTACAAGGCGCTGGCTATTGAATTATATTCTTTTCTTTGGTCATCTATCATTTCACCTTATCGTATCCGCATTGACTCCATTTGGCCATGTGGTACAAGTTAATACTGCCAGGGTACAGAAATGGTTGGTCAATTGTCCTCGTGGTTCTTAGTCCAAGCTCAGGACCGGTCACACCGATAGTTTTCTGACCTTTTCATATGGCTCGATATTCGTGACCCGCTGAAAATCCCTTCAAATGTCGCAGAAAGACAGAATTCTTTTTGATTCACCTTTTAATCCGCATTAGACGCCAGTCTCCCCGGATACTTAACCCCAGGCACAGACGGCGAAACATATCCCTCCCTTTTGTAGCTTGATCATCTTATCTCTACCATCCACATCTATCTCGAAATGCCCTCACTGTTTGAACCCGGGCAAACCTTAGTGCCCCCACCAGATGAGGCTGAAGACTTCCCGGTCCCAGGTCTACCTCTTGTATGTCGGTGGATGGGTAAAAGTAAACCTGATGGCTGATGTTTACAAGACTCAACTAGAGGGTCCATTGCGATTACCTGCGCTAGTCTATGGCGCAGGCACTTTTTCCAATCAATACAACTCCGATAACCACCTGGCAAGTCAGTTGCCTATACGTACTGTGCGTCTTGCTCTTCGGTAAGTGACTCGGACCCGATTCACGAAACACGAAAGTAATGCATTGGTCCTGCTTAGTTATGGTATTCGGGCTTTCGACACGTCAGTATACTATGGTCCATCAGAAATCGTTCTGGGCAATGCATTGAAGTCACTGGAGAATGAATTCCCCCGTTCTTCATATCAGCTGGTATTGCTTCTTCACGTCGCAAGGCAACCGGACGTTGATTCTGAAACCCTATCACAAAATTAGATGACCAAGTGCGGACGATATGGACCTTTAAACTTTGATTATACTCCAACCACCATTCGCGATACCGTGAAGCGAAGCCTCGAAAGGCTACAAACGGGTTATCTCGACACAGTTTATTTGCACGACGTCGAGTTCGTATGCACGCCTATTGCACCCCGTACTTCGGGAAACCACTCTACTGCTATTGGAGCTGAGAAGGCAGAATACGGTTTGGCCGAAGGTGAAGAAGGCAAGATCAGAGGCGAAGGTGACCAGAAAATTCTGGACGCATTCGCAGAACTGCAGAAGTTGCAAGAAGCAGGGTTGATCAAGCACATCGGTATAACTGGTATGTACTTTGCTCGATGCTTCAATTGTGGGCTCGTCTCTGACCCTCTGACACCTCCAAATAAACTTGAACGCCGGATCCCAGGTTACCCTCTCCCCACTTTATTGAGGCTTGCATTATTGATTTTCCACAACCCTCCGTTCAAACCGGTCGACGTAATCTTATCCTACTCCCATCTCACGCTCCAGAACCAGACGTTCCTTGAATTTGCACCGCAATTCTATGAACGGGCTAAAGTGAAGCAGTTGCTAGCCGCATCTCCGTTGAGCATGGCGCTTCTTACAAAGACACCCCCACCGTGGCATCCTGCACCAAGAGAACTTCAGCAGGCTGCTCAAGATGCAATCAGCGGTTGGTCTGGTGATTTCCCTAACCTTGCGCTCGGATATTCTATCCGTAATACCGGAGCTGCGCACGGAAATATGCCTCTTGTCGTAGGATTTAGCTCTCCAAGAGAGGTGCACGAGTGTGTGAAGGTATGGAGAGAGATTCAGGAAAATAGTTCTGTTGAGGAAAGGGAACAAGGCGAAGAAGAGGCTAGGGATGTATTTAGGCGAGCGGGATACTTGGATTGGTCGTGGGCTTCGCCCGGGCCTTGATTTGACACCGACAATGCTCTAGTATTTGCTACCATGTTTTGGTTTTGACAATGTCTTATTCCTATGTATTCAAACCTGCATTTTTTGACATAAAATATCTATGTGTATACGGCATGCAAATTGAGATCTAAGCGATTGTGTTTGCCACACACGCACAATCATGTCTTCATTTACTATCATCTCCACATCCCGCACTTAGACACACAAACGACACCAACTCGCTATGGGTATCGATGGCCTTATCTTCCTCGACAATACTGGGTGAGCAATCCGGCGACAAACGAGCGATATCGTCTGACTGGAACGGACAACCAGCCGACCTATCATCCAGTCGGGCTTCCGAGCTTCGTCCACGGCGTACCCATTGCTCCACGTAGATGCCTACAATAACGCTTGCGCAAAAGCACAACACGGGGCGAACGTCGACCCAGTGCTTTATGTCCAATCATATGGTGGTGTTGACGGTCCGAGCGCTTGCTGTCATGTTCCTTGCGGAGACATGAGGTTATTGTGCCCGATTAGTGGAGATGGTGCGCATTTTTATCACCGTAGGGACGTGCTTGAAGTTCCTGACGAACGCCTCAGTGGACCCGCTCTATGCGTTTGCATTTCTCCAAACCTTCATTGAGATACTTCAGGAGTACTTTGGAAGCCTGTCGGCTGCAACGTTGAAGGAGAACTTTGATATTGCATATCAGGTATGCACCGAATCACATCATTTCCATGGCCCCCTCTGCGTCATTGTACACCTGCACCATGCCTTCAATGCGTCACTCTGACTCAATAGTGCTATTAGCTCCTGGAAGAGACCCTAGACTCTGGAGGTCATCCCCTAACAACATCGCCCAACGTCCTACGTGATATCGTCCTTCCCCCTTCACTGTGGACAAAACTCCTCAATGTTGCAGGAGCCTCCAACTTCACTTCGGCCATTAATGCTGGGTCTGCAGGTCCTCTATCTGGTCCATTTTCTTCTCCTGTTCCGTGGAGGAAAGCAGGATTACGATACGCCAACAACGAAGTCTACTTTGATGTAGTGGAAGAGATCAAAGCTATTGTCAACAAGTGAGTTCTACTCGACTGTACCTTTGAAAGCTTCTGATCGAGGGGATCGCAAAGACACGGAACAACACTGTCAAGTAACGTTTGGGGCAAGATTGAAACGAATGCTAGGCTTTCAGGTAATTTGAGCGCATACACGACGATTTGTGTACCAACTCGACCTTAATAGGGACACCTGATTGCACTTTAACATTCTCTAACTCACACATCTTGACGGACTGCGCCTTCCACCCTTGTGTTAGGTGCGCACGACTTGTTCCGATACCTCCTACGGATGACGTCAAGAGGTATTAATATCCACCACGTATCCTTAATATTACTTTTCAGATTGCAACGATGGAACAAGGACAAAGCGCTGTCTTTCATACCTCCGGATGGCCGTTTCACATTGATGGAGTATCGATACAACCCAAACGCATCGTCGAACAGTGCCGCGCGCTTCAATACTCCACTTGGACCGGAGTCGACGACGACTATACCCTCGACCTCGATGAATATTTCCAAGGATGTGGTACCGGTACCTTTCAGTGTAAAAATAACTTTTGAAGTGGAAGAAAATGGGGGTACGCTAATCTGCACTACAGCCTGCTTCGAGAAGCATTCTAACTTGAACCGTCTTTCGTGCTTCGTCTTCGTCCCTCATGATTCAATTCTGCTTCTCGATCTCCATTAAATGGTTCCATCCTAACAGGGTCGTTTAACATAACACTGAGCTCTCGGCTTACTACGCGATCAATTGAGAACATGAGAGTCGAATTTCATTTGGGGGAAGGTGCAAGTGGCGTCAAATGTGTCGCTTCTCGTGGTGCAGGTGGCGGTGGATTTAGCAGCGGGTTGGGCAGCTTGGATTTATCCGCCCCGAGTAACTCTGCTGGGACGTCATGGATGTATGATACCAAGAAATTAGTAAGTGTCCGTGCTTCTGTCCCTTTTCTTAGCATATCACCGAAGCATTTATGCTATACCAACACCTCGCACGAGGCGCGGTTGAGGGCTGTCCATCGTCCGACTTTGACAGCTCGCTTTCGCTTTGCCTTTCACTCGTTTCTTCTTCCCAACTCATCGGCCGTCTTGGTCATGGTTATCTCATCCACAACACATTCACTACTTCACTAGGTGCTGCGCTGGGAAATCCTAAACGTCCCTCCATCAAGTCACTGGAACTTGAGTGGGTCTTATACCACAACGTGAGTCATGCCCTGCCCACCCCATCGCACCGGCCCTTTACTGTCTGTCAAACCTGTCAAACGCGCACCATCTGACACTTGTTTTCTGACAACTTGTGCCATCCCATTCTCCGCCTATCTCTGTTCACTCGGAACATCCCACCCCTCTCTCTTATCCCTTCACGATACCGGGACCGGGACCGGCGACTGTCTCGTCTTGTATTCCTTGGTATTTCTACTCCTCGACCTCTTGTTTTACCCCTACGGCTAGTACACACCCACCACGACCATCGCACGCTCTCCAATTCACATTTGAGATCCCCTCGCACACATTCTCCTCTCTCAAAGTGGACCAATTCAAAATCGCGGCCACGGGCGGTGGGGAGGCCAATAATAATAACAACAATAAGCTATTCAAAGGTGTCCGAGGTCGTTCGCTGGGGAATGTGGAATGGAGGTGGTGATGATCTCTGGCGCAGCTTCGACTCCGGAAGTGGATTGTGAATATCAAATATGTAATCCGTTATGGTAGTCGTTGCTACATGGGTGGGTATGAGCCACCGCATTGGGAATTTGATGTATTTATCGATCCACAATGAGCAATGCATATGCACAGCTGCTCTACTGTACTGGCTACGGTGCGCAAGTGATTGAGTGGACCTGGAACTCGGCTCTTGTTCGCTGTTTCTGACTGACGTCGTGCTTTCTTACTCCTTGTCTGGTGCTGCTGTCTCCGGTCATGAGTCATCGGTGTATAGGTAAAAGAGTTTATTGTACAGCTCGGGTGATTTGTGAGGAGTAATGCATAAAGGGGGAAAATCCAGCAATCCGGTCAGACCACCATGAACCAAAAAACGAACGCGAAACGAGTTCAAGGTGAACGGGAAGAGTGGGTGTTTCTAACAAAAGAAGTGTGTGTAATGTACATGTAGATGATTTGCTTCGCCTCGACTCTTCTATCTCGTCTTGATAATACCCGCATTGACGAGTTTCTGGATCTTCTGTCTCACGACCGGGTTCTTCATGTGGTCCTGCAACGCCTTGGGATCGTTCTGAGCTTGCTGCAAGATCTGCTGCATAACGGGATCGGACATGATTTCCTATACGCATACAGATACACGTCAGCACAAAACAGTCCTGTAGGAGCACAGCCTGAATGCAATGCAAAAGCGAACAGCGACGTACAGCAACTTCAGGATCGCGCATCGCACGCTCAAACGTCTGCTCGTTCGTCTCGCTCTCGCGTTGTTGCCAGATCGCTTGTTGGACCTTTGCCTCTTGCTGTGCGATCTCCTGGCGGTGCTTGCCCTCCGTGTCCTTCTCCTCTGCGAGCTGTATGGCGTCAAGTGCCTTGGTGTGTTCTCGCATTCCGAGTAGGATACTCGATTTGCGGATGTATGCTTTGACTGTACCGCCACCCCAAGTAAGCAAAGGATCTTGCATACTATTTGGGACACTCACTGAAACTGGGATCGACGTCGATGGCTTCGTCCGCGTCCTTGAGTGCCTCAGGGAAAGCAGCAAGCTTCATGTACGCAGCAGCCCGATTGTTGTACCCTCTCGCGTCCTTGGGATCCCTCTTGATACTCTCCGTATAAGATTTGACAGCCGCAGCAAAGTCGCCAGCCTTGAACTGAGCATTACCCTCTTCACGCGCCACTGCACTCTTTGCAGGGTCAATATACGCCAGACGATCCAGCTCGGCCTTTTGCTTCTCCGCGTCTCGGAGTTTGTTGAGGACGTCGGGGGTACGATGCTCGGTCAGGGACTTGTTGAAGAACTTGATGGCGTTGGCAAGGTCGCTTTTCTTCTGGTAGGCTGAGCCTATACGTCCGTACGCCTTGGCGATCAGCTTGTAATCTGCACGGAGCTATTACATAGGTTCACACAAGTCGAGATTGAATGGTTTGAAATACTGAAATGCAAAACCGAGGGGGTGAAACTCACCGAACGGCCTTCGTCCACGGCCTTTTCGCAAACCTCGATGGCCTTGTCGTAATCGCCCGCTTCGAAATGTGCAGCTGTACGCGGAAAACAAGGAGATAAGGAGTCAGTTTCCCCGAAAACGAAACACAACTTGACATGGGGTTTTCCATATTCCTCTTTCAAGATGGATCAACACGTAAAAAGTGCCCCCGAAACTCACCTCCCAAATTCGTGAGGAAAGTGACGTCCTTCGGCCACTGCTGCCATGCTTTTTCGAATTGGGTGATAGCCTCTGCAAAGTTACGTTGCTTGTACGCTTCACCACCCAGCTTCTTTGCAGCCTCCGCCTCCCGCTTGGCTTTAGCCTCGTCCTCGTCGACGTCTTCCATCTCGACGTCCTCTCCTTTGGGAGGCTCGGGTGCGGGTGTCGGTTTGGGTTGGGAAGTCGACGGTGCGGGGTTGGCCCGGGGCGGTGGCGTTGGGGAGGACGGGGTCGCCTGGGCAGCTGAAACCTCTGGCGGAAGCTCGCTGGAGCCCTCTTCGCGTTCAAAGCCGCGCATATCGATGCCCATCAAGACACCCAAAACGTCGATCATCCTGGGATCTTGGCCAAAGGGACTAGACGGAACAGGGTGAGCATTACAACACGCCCGGACGCGTGGTCGAGGACGAGACGCACTCTTTCGCAAGCTCAGGGCTGCTTTGCAGTAATTGAAGCTACAACGGGTCTCATTTTTAGCACGCGTTGATAATGAAATCGAGAGAGTTTACCTTCTTGACAAATGCAGGATCGGCGAGATGCTTCTGGGTACGAGGATTGGCGGCCAGCTTGGCAAAGAGGTTTGGATCGGAGAACATGTTGCGGATGCCCATTGGGTCGCTGCCTGAGGCTGCATAGGCGATGTATCAGTCTATCGCAGTCTCAGCAAAGCCATACCTACCCTTGGCGTCCTTGACGTCCTGCAGACCCTTGCGGAGGGCCGGGCTGTCCTCCAATTTGAGGCCCTCCTCATACGCGGCGATAGCCTCGTCGTATCGCTTCGCGCCGTGCAAGGCAGCACCCTTGCGCGCGTAACCCTTTGACCAAGAGGGATTTGCTTTGATGCACTGTAGGATAAGCTCAGACATGAGGCACTCTGGATCGTTCTCAGAAGTAGAAACGGGGACAGACCTCTTCTGCATCGGACAGGGCCTCCGGCCAGAGCTTCTTGCCTGCTTTGGCGGCGCTTCGATTGGAGTAGAGGACGTGGTTTCTGGGATCAAGCGCAATGGCCTGGGTGAAGAGATCAATGGCCTTGTCGTAGTCCTTCGCGGCAAACGCCTTGTTGCCCTGATCTTTGAGGGTGTTGACCTGACGCGAGGTGGTGATCAACAGGAGGCGGACGTAAAACGCAAGGGTTGCTCACGTCTGGCATTTTGGATGGAGTGCTGGGAGGGAGGGAGGGGCTGGGAGGCGTATTATAGCTACGATTTTGCAGTGCAGCCTTCTGGAACTTGCTGGAACTTGCCATCTGATTTCGGTCACGCCCAGCCCTAACCCTACGAGCACGCTGCTGCTCAGCTGCGTCATATCTCACTTAAGCTCGCACACCACACACGGATCCCGTCCACGAGCACGTCGACGTCGACGTCGATGGCACAGATTTCATAACCCACAAACTCTCGCTCTTACAGCATCGTCCCAGCATTGGAACGCCACACGCGACAAGCAATGCTGAAGCTTGTCCCTGTCTGCCACCTTATCTGCATGTTGGACGACTCGGGGCGCGCTCGCAAACAAGGTTCCAATCACTCGGAACTCCTTCGCTGGCGTTGGGCGATCAGGATGTCTGGGGGTCTCACTCCCGCCCGCTGGATCACGCCCGGCCCGTCAGACCACAACGTGTTGTTTTGTGCTCCTGCGCCAGGACTGTGTTCAGACTCGGGCTGGCGCCGACAAGCCGGGGCGGGACCAAATGTTCGACATTTCAGTCTTCCTTTCGCGGCGGTGCCATCAGAATGCTGATCCAGCAGTGCTATTTCATTTAGAATGTCAGGCATTCCCTGTCTGTGCAGTCCCTTAGGGCTTTCCATGCGCCAACACTGCAAGGCTACGTGGGATTGGCGATCGAGGAAGGAGAGGCAGGGCAGGACGCGGCAAGGATTGTGCCAACGCACTACCTGAAGGGGCGATAATCACGACAGCAGTTCCTAGTGGCAGGACGTTCTCACATGCACAGGTACCGCGTGCCCAGATAGGACGGGGCAGTCTCGCATCAACATGATGGGTCCTTTGGCAGGGGTGTCAGGATACAGAGCTCAAAACAGCCCGGGTTTCGACTGGTCATCATTTGATGGGCTGATGGGTCTCTGCATCGATAGAAGAATTGCCTGAACAAGTGGTGCAGTCAGGGACATGGAGAGTAGACCTGAGCCGCATAATTTGTTTGCTGAGAACATTCTGGCACGGTTTCGTGGTGATGGTGTGCCCGACGGCTGCGGTACGATATAGCTCGTCTTTATCGCCATTTGGGGCTCTGCAGGGTGTATAAAGTCTTGTGGGTGGTTGTCGAGTCGTCCGTGATTCTCTCGCCCGAGAAGCATGGTGACTGCACGCGTGCCGCGACAACGGTGCACGCCAGAGGATGCTGGGCACGGCGAGCGAGCAGTAGCAAGTAGCCTGTACTTGTAATACACGAGAGTGTCTAATGACTGTTGCTGGCTGCCGGCGGAAGAGACGGTCACGCGGATTAGAGTCGATGGAGAGATTGCCGGAGCAGCAGATCGCCCGGCGGCGGTTCAGCGGGAGTAGAGAGGACCCCGGAGAGGGTGTTGAAATAATAAAAAAAGGAAATGGAGGAGGGGAGGTTAGTCCTCCGACATCCCAGCAAGCTGCTACTTATTCCTGCCCTCCCAGTCCTTCTCCTCGAGCGTCCTATTTTTCTCCTTCCTGTCTAATCTCCGCTTCTCATGCCCGACGACGCTCCAGCCTCCTCCTCCCCGTCCGTGCCGCGGGCCAAACCCCAGAGGGCAAACACAGCCGGTACTGTCAGGCCCAGGCCATCCCCCACCCCAGGCGCCGCCAACGACCAGCCCACCGACGGCCGTCCGCCCACAAAACGCGCCCGCAAGGCCATCAACTGCGAGCCCTGCAGAAACAGCAAACTCAAGTGCGACAGGTCAGTCCCTGCCCCGCTCCCCGCTTCCCCACCACCACCCTCGACCACCATACTCCAACCCCCATGTCTTCGCGGCCCTCTGTTTCTATTCCCAGTATGCCTATTTCAGCCCGGTTAACCGCCATCCCTACTTCACCCCAGGAACCGGCCGTGTTCGTCATGTGTCTTGAGAGGTACGTCTGCAAAAACCCCGCATATCCTGCTTCAACTTGGTCACCGACCGATGGATCGACACTCTAAATCAAAATAGGCACCTCTGCTATGTGCTATCAAGATTCCCGAGGCCACGAAGGCCCTGATTCTGTGGTCCGCGGAGATGATCACCAGTACGCCAAGATCATCTCATTGCACCCCCAATGGCCTCTCTAATCTTGTTCCAACCTATTGTCCCCCAAGTTATAGCCGTGTCGATCCTGCACAGGAGATCTCGCGCATTCGTCATTCATTGTCGCTCATCGAGACCTACCTCTTTCCCCATCAGCGGCATCATGCCCCTGCCTCGCGTCGCGGCAGCGAAGCCGCCAATCCAGTCACAAAGAAAGAGGCCATAGACCCTGATGTTAACGAAAAGAGCACCGCTGCACCTGGTATGCTCGGGACCCAGGGTCAGGGAGGCTTGTATTCCGGTCCAACCAGTGCCGCTACTCATCTCCTCATCGTAAGTCCTGCCCCAGTGCCCTCGCCTCCGCCTCCTAATTCCACTCCCAGAACGACGGTCGCAACTCGGAGGAATCCGAAACACGGCAGCAGAGTCAGGAAAGAACAGAGGACCCGCCGAACCGCAACGATTATGATTCCGACCTCCTCCAGATGCTCCCTGGCATTGAAGTCATAGACGCCCTTATCACTTATTATTTTGAATACTGCAATTGGATCTACAAGCATATTAATCAACCATCCTTCACACATCATTGGCAACGATACAAAAGCGGCAACTCTGCCGATCGCATTACACTAGCTACTGCCTGCGTTATCATGGCCGTCGCTACACATTACCTTCCACCCAATCACCATCTACTAGAGTCATTCAATGAGACTGCAGCGGAGCGAGGTGCAAAGTTTTATGAGATTGGTGTGATTGCGCTGCAGAGGCGGCTCGAGGAGACAAAGGCATATACTTTGGAATTGGTCGAGCTACAGCTTCTGCGGACCCACTATTTAAACATGTCCAAAACTGATAGTGAAGATGTGTGGCGGCTAAGAGGAGAAGTCGTCTCCATTGCCCTAGCCATCGGCCTCCATCGAGATCCGGGAAAGTGGGGAATGCATCGAGATCTCGCGGAACGGAGACGGTGGGCCTGGTGGCATATTATTCTCCTCGAACGGTGAGTCTCTCATTTCGGTGGGCTGCCAGGGGCCCCGGAGAGCTGATTCCCCCAGATGGCAAGCATTCATGTTCGGAAGACCGCTCGTCATTGCATCTCATCATTTCGACACCCAGCTCCCATCATACTGCGACCCAGCAATCGACAAAACGGGCAGACTGTTCCTTCCAAATATCGCTCTTTTCCGTCTCGCTTTCATCCTCGGAGATATCATGGACGATGCCGTCTCTGTTCGGGCCGTGCCATATGAGAGCGTACAAGCAAATGACCGGGCGCTAACTCAGTGGATGGACAATTTACCCCCAGAGCTGGATCTAGATGAATACCGAGTGGCTCGGAGCCTCGCTTCGCCCAATGCTTCGCAGCGACGACTCGGTGTGCAGAGCATGATCATCCGAACATCGTACTACCACATACGCTTCACCCTGCATCGGCCGTACGCAAGCGCAAACAACCAAACCAGCAGCCCCTCGAGCAAGACGACCTCGCTTGATTCATCGAAAACGGCCCAGAGTCTGGAAATCGCAGTCAGTGCAGCAGACAAACTGATCCAAATGACCAGCTCAGATTTTATCGGCAACGCATCGCTAACCGTACCAGGACACATGAACTGGGGCCCTTTCCACTGCTTCTCGGCCGCCATGTTTTTCTCTTTCCAGCTTATCGCCAACCCGGACCAGCCAGGTGCAAACCTCTTCCGCTCGTGTATCCGAAAAGCGATGGCCACCATCGAGGCATCAAGAGGAACACCCGTCTCGGACAAGGCCTACGACATTCTGCAAGCCCTCGCTCCTCTCTACTCTGCCGAGTTCCCTATGCTCAGTCTGGAAGCACGCAAGAAGCAGCAAGCCCAGGTTCTAGGCGTCGTCCGCAAGCTCGCATTCCCGTACTCTGATCGAAAACACAGCGGCGAGGCCGCCCACCACAGAAGCGCCAACTCGCCCGCAACCTCGAGTTCAGTAAGCCCGCCGATAACGTCGATGGCGTCGCTGCCGCCAGGTAGCTATGACGGGCTCGCAGCGCATAATATGTCAACAGTACGCATGGTTCCTTCTTTGTACCAAGAAACAGCACCTCAAGTTCAGCAACAAATTCTTCCTTCCCCTCATTCAAACACTCCGCTTTCTTCTGCCTTTGCCAATTCTCCCCATTCTGTGCACACCCCTAATGCTGCTGCTGCTGCTACTGCCACTTCTGCTTCTTCATCTACACTTTCCGCTTCTGTTCCGTCGCCTTTTTCTTCTGCCGCTTCTCCTTCATCTTCAATTTCACTCCAACAGAACCATCAAGCACAGATACCGTCCATGGCCGGTATGATCTCCAACCAAGTCTCCTCTCCATCGTCAGCAACCGCGGCATACGGCAGCATCGGTATCGGCGGCCAACAACCAGCAGCTGGGTACACGATGACGTCCCAACAGCAACTCCAGCAGCACCAAGTGATCTACACCGACCCTGGGATTAGATACGCGCATTACGCTCAGCCGGTGGATGAGGCGACGATGTGGGGCGCGGCGATTGGGTTCAACCATGGGGAGTGGAACCAGTTTCTGGATGGGATGAGGCCGGATGTGTCGCAGATCCAGGTGCAGAGTAGACATTTGGCTCCACCGACCTCGTAGTGTGCCCCTTTTTGCCGTTCTTCGTCTGTTGTCTGTCTGTCTACAGTCCCGGCTTTGCCCTCTGATCTCGGTGAGCAGTTTGAATCTGGATAAAATGCACCATTTCTCCCTCTTTTTTGTTTGTGTTGTGGCATGTAACCTCTATTCTTTTATTCTTTCTCACCCCGCCCCGTTCTTTCTTTTTTTTCCTCAGCTGCCCTCCATGTCCGTGTTCGTGTCCCATTAACCTGGATGATCTTGCTCTATTATGTTGGTTAATTGGTTGGAATCCGATGAATTTGTTATTTTATTTTATCCATTCTTGTTTTTTCCTGCTTCGCTGGCACTCACCCACTCATATTATGCCCTCACATTTTCTCTCAACACCACCACCACCACCACCGCCATCACCATAGCCGTTTCGTCATATCACAGGTTCCCTTCCTGTTCTATTCTCTGCATTTTCTGCCTCTTTCATATTGCTGTTCGTCAAGTTTACCTCTCGCAGTTGCTTCGTTTAAGTATCTGGCATCGGACGCATCATGATGTTATTGTACACAATTTCATGTCCTTTATTCTTTTTTCCTAGGCCCACCTACACATTCGCCTTGAGAGCTTGAGCTCCCTGCCTTTCCCATCGACCCCTTTCCTCCCCATATCCTCTGTTCCTACATCTATTTTAACCACCATTACTGTACCTCAACGTACTACCATGTACTTTATGCTATCTCCCTTTTGTCTTTCCTTTTCGCACCCCCCAAAAGGCCAGGAATAAATCCTTCTCATTTCCACTGTGCGCATGCAATCGCTATCGCCTTCGTACATGTGCCACTGCCTATGCCTATGCCAGCGCTGGTGCTGGTGTCTAGTCGTTCAATATATCAAATTTCAGTTTATTTCGTTTCTTTATACCCCCGGTCGGTGATTTTCCATGTACATAGTGGACTCGGTTCGCCCTCCTTCATCTCTGGTTGCTGGTATCTACATAAATTTACAAAACACGCTATTTCTTGAATCAGAATGTTCAATTGAGAGATAACCTCACGCGACGTTCGGCTGGTGGAGTTAAGTCGAAGCAATGCCACCTGTGGTTCCACACCACGCCAAAGGACACCGATGCACCGTGCCCGAATCTCGCAGATGCAGTCTGTCGGCTGTAGGGCCATAAAACCTCGTCCCTTCAACTCCACTCCAACCATATTCATTGAATTGATTTCTTAATGGGGTTACGCCGAGCAACAAACTTCAAGAAAAGGAAACCAACATGATTTATTTGGAAATAAAGAATGCAAAATGGCACATCTAGCAAAACAAAGCATACAGAGCCACACAAATCGCAACTCGCCTCATTTTTTGGTAGCAGAGTGATAGCAATGGGATTGGGTACGTACAACACGAAACAACACGAGAGACATTTCTTCCTCCCTTCTCAACCTCTCCGGACACGTATAGCTCTTCTTCGCCGAGTTTTTCATGAAGAGAGTTGTTCCTGTGTAGCCCTCTCCATTTTCCGGACACGGCTCGCAAGCTCAGTTCGGAGCTCTGCCAGTCTAGGTGACGGACGTTCCTGGCTGTTGGCTACAAATAGGACTTGGTCGATTAACGTGTATGGCAGCCACGTTGCAGATGCATTTTTCGGTGGGTCCAAGGCAAGCCTGGAATCGGCCTGTGCAGTGAATTCGCCATGTTGCACAATGGTAGCATTTGAGTGATTTTTTGGGGAGGCGGTAGTGCGCGCAGTCGTATTGAATACGCCGTGTTCATGTGTACCGTTAAAGTTGAATATGGGAGATGTGAATTAAAGGATGGTTAGTTTCAATGTCAACGGTAAGCAGGAAAGGGAAATTTGTAAGTCGGGCAAGGCATATAAATGAAGAACCACATAGGGTCGATAAAATCGTTTTTGGTTTTGAGTGGATTGAATGAAAATTGTGAATTGTGAAGGGAATGAAACGCACCTTCCGTATCAAGGCTAATGTATGGGTGATAGCTTGATCGATGCTTTCATAACGAAGGAACGTTCGTATTAGATACTCGGGGTGATGTTCCTGCCAAAGCGCCAGTCAGAATGAGCACAGAATCAAGATCGGCCTGGGTTAGGCAGGCTGAACATGGGAAGCCAAAAGCAGAAATATTCATTCTCATCAGTAAACGAACGTACTTGAAGGGTTTGCAAGAGCCAAGGTGGGGGTGGGGCAAGTCTATCGATGGATAGTATAGTATCCAAAGTCGCTTTTGTGTACTTGTAATCTGTTTCGATATTGTCATGCTTCTCTAGAGATTGCCGCAAGTATCTCCAACCACGATCTGCAGGGGAGCCCGCCCACGAGGATACTTGATCAGTTAATAGCCAGTCTGAATTATCTTCCTGACTGTTATTCAAAGGGCATGTCCCAAAATTCGCGTCAGAAATAGAAGGATAATGACAGACACACAACACAGGAAATCTAACGCACATTACTGCATCTGGGTCTCGCGTCAGGCGCATACACTGTACGGCCAAATCACTGAACAAATCCGACATATCCACATCGAGACTCCGTGCTGTCATCATTGCTTGGTTGAAGCGATTGGCTTGCCCGAGTTTGAGAACAATGAGAGGGGGTGGGACTAGCAAGTCTTCTTCACTTATTAGGAGATTGAACGTTTCAGGGATATTAAAGACCACACACCGGGTAGTCCTTGCACAGAGGGATCTCTGCGGATGAGGTCGATCTGCGCTGACAGCAATGCGTACTCTTGTTGGATGTCGGATAGCTGGACAACTTCGACACCGTGGATCCCCAGGGAGTACTTGTCTTCGGGTATGTGGTGTGATAGCTTTCGGCGTTTCTGTGGCTATACGCAGTGTGAATAAGGCGCATACCAGCCATGTGAGATGCCTACCTCAATCTTAATATCAAGTGGCACTGGTACAAGAATCCACGCATTGGATGAGTCTAGTAATGACAAGGCGTTTATTGCAATCAGGTATGACTCTAATTGTTCCTCTGCCAGTGCCAGTGAGAAAGACTCAAACAAAAGCTCTGCAAACTTTCGCCCTCTTTGATACATCGTTAGAGCAGCTAATAGGTCGACTTAGAATAGACTCTTTACACCACCAGACCTGGAACTTACCACTACGGTAGTCACCTCTTTGTATATACCACGTGTAGAGGACTTTAGAGTAATGGGGTTTCAGACGTGGGTCCACGTTGCGGGCTTTGAACGCCAATGCGTCTTCCACTTCATCCGCAATGCCCGCAAAATTGAAAGACATCAAGGCTTCAACCTCGTTATCCTCGCACATGCGGTAGACGAGCTGGCTTATAGTCTCTCGTTTTCTATGATTCCTAATTAGTAACCAAATATATCAAGAGGGACTCGACTAACTGTTTCTCGTGGGGGGAAGTCATCAAAGTCGCATAAGCGTTGGAATACTCAGCTAATTCAATATATCCCCTAATCACGCCATTCCATAGAGGGGACGTATCGATAGCTGGTGCAACGAGGAGTGCAGCTTTGGCAAAGGAAACATCATAGCAGACAATGCCCGCCTGTCGGAATAGTCCTGAGGCATGAAGACAAAAGGCGAATTCTGAATCAAAGGACTCCGTTTGGGGAAGAACAGACGCGAGTGCATGTGCATCCTCGCTGGATAAGCCGGAATCAGTCCCTATAGTGCTGACTTAGACTTACAGTACGTGTATAAGAGGTAATCCTTACCAAAACAGCCAGCCAGTTTCTGGAAAAGTTGAGCCGCATCGTCAGGTCGACCAGCATTGAGGAGCAGTCGGCCTTGAACGTAGGTAACTGCAGGCGTTCTAGGCAGCCACGAGAGGAGGACATGAGCAGCATCGTAGAATGCGAGTTGCCGGAGCTTTTCACAAATAGTTACCTCAAATCCAGTGACATGGGCAGGAGATATGGATTGGAGTAACCCCGTTGAGTCGATAAATCGGTGTGCTGACTCCGGAAGAGCATAAATGTCACCAGTGTCAGATAAGAGGTGATGAACGATCGAATAGGTTGGAGTAAAGTGACCACGATTTCGAGACACATCCATATTGCGAAGGCGTAGCACAACGTCGTCCGGAGATGACTGTGCTGCTGCAGGCTCTATAGGTCCTGCAGGGTGTCTTGCTATGTATCGAAGCATGACCACTCCCCGGGAGACAGCGAAGACCTCTGCCAGTAGAGAAGGGTCCCATGACTGCAACTCCTCTGCCAGGAAAAAGAGCAGGGTAAATAGGGAAAGACATAAATTATACCGCGCATTGATTGTTGTCATGATATAAGATGAAGTCAAAGATCGGGACAGTTCCAAATTGTGGGCTGGAGGCAGAAGAGGAACTTCGTCCTCTTCGTGCTTGACCTCCGTGCCCAGTCCACCGATGACATCAAGCGCCGTGCGTATCGCCAGGTCGAGGTCCTCGAGGCCTTGCAATCGCCCAATGGTCGAAGTCGCAGTGCCTTCATCAATATAATCCTGGAATTTGGAGCGCTGAGCTTGGTCGCGCAGAATATCTGCATAGTAGAAAGCCGTTTCTTGGTGCAAAATGTCCAACAGCCGGTTTTCCATATCTCGAAGGGCCTGGGGACCGAGTTTGCTGCGCATTGGTGACAGAATGCTAAATAATTCGTATTGTTGATCAATTGAGTGATCCACGGCCAGGCACCTCTGGATCTGTAGTGGAAGATCTTCTGCCACCAGGAGCCCCACACGTTCCCGCTCGACGACAATGATACTACCCTGCTCCTGGTTCGAACCTAAAACAAGGGGCCAACGTGCACTACGTTCCACTTCACGGCAACGCGCGATGAACCCTTCCCAATCTCTCTTCAAAGCATTCCAATAGTTTGCATACTGCAAAGCACCGGTCTGGGGATCACGATTTAAAGTAACAGTGCAGCCTACTACGGCAGCAATATTCTCGCCAAGAGTAGCATAGCTGGTTGTTAGCTGGGGAGGATGGGGACCGGGAAGGGATAGGCACGCATCCATATATTGATCGATAGCGGTGCGTAGTGTTAGAGGCGAGAAAACGCCGGGTCGCATAATGGCTTCAAAAAAATTGTTGGTCATTGAGCCCGGACTAAGTAGTTGTTCTTCAAGATGAGCTGGTGTGAGCTCTGGTTCCGGAGCATGAGACGCGCTCTGCCAGGGTGTCCATTCCAACTCCCCATCACTCAATGCTCCCTGATTAATCACCGCCTTCTCTACCACGGACTGACCCTGGCGATCCCACAAAGCAAAAAGCGAATTGCCGATAAGCATAAAATCCTGTAGATGGCAATGGGCGCTTATTTTGGAACACTCGACAACTCCGATCTCGTAGAATTGGTCCGAGACTGTGTTAAGCAGGTGAAATGCGCCTCCTGAGGTTGACGCAGAAGTGCTTGGTAGGAATGCAACGACAATTAAGTGGTCATCACTTTGACCAGATGATACGCGCAGTAGGGTTTGGAATTCGGGGGGCAAAAGCGAGTGAGATTTTCCAGAGGGTGCAATGCCAGATGGGGTGAGGTCGCGTCCCGGTGACCATGAGAGTGTTTTGGAAGCAACGCAACCTATTTTTGCTTTCCACAACTTCACAGTACGATCTCGTGAGAGTGTCCATATGTGGCTCAGATCTGTGGGCCATGGATGAGTCGCCATAGATATGATGTCGGAGGCTCCGGGCAGATTGGAACTCAGGGGAAGAAAAGATGCAAGCGAGGAGAACAGGGACCCATGTTGAAACAAGTATTCCGTCCATTGATCTGTAATCCTTAGGGATGAATTCAATGCCACAAAGATTCAGGTCGTGTCTGACTCACCACCGTCGTCCTCTGACCCCACATACTCGGCCTCCAAACGCAGTAATGTTCCGTTGGGTAGCGCTAGTGCCACACAGTGTGGACCTTGTACGTGTACAAGGCAGTTCTGCACGTCCTGGACACTCTTGATGTGATACTCGCGGGGCATTAGCGAGTACAGTTGTGACTGCCACAGGTTAAGACCAACACCGACCGGAATGACAAGCCGATACAGTGAGCCATTATCTGTGACTGCAATAATATGAAGTTCTGATGATTCTAGCAGAACAATGGCAGGAGAAGGGAGTATTTTGGTGGGGAATACAAATCGAACAGGCGTGATGTCTGTTGAGAGAGAAACCAGCTCCACGATCAACCCTCCGTGTAAGACGCGTAAGAGGATGGTGCCTGTTTCCTGCGTATGCAATACCGAGGAAAAAGAGGCATGCTCAAGCAACAAATCCGACTGAGGCTGGGGCGATGAGAGTGTTTTTTGTTGGGTGGTAGGTATTGGTATTGATGTTGCTGGCGACGGAAACAACGACGATAGCTGCACCGCGAGCTGTATGTTGCCGTTCATTTGTATGTCGAGCTGCTTCGTCACCGAGAATCGCAGAGATTTCGAGGCGGAGGTGGCGGTTAGACTGCTGGGTGTGTTGAGCACAATACAGACGCGCCTACCAAATACATCAAATTCTCACGCGTTTCGCTCACCCCTACTTACCCCTGTTTTCGGTGTCCTGGTGGCATTCGAGGGCTTCACCTTCATAGAGATCAGACGTCCATTCACTTGGCCGCGGAGCGCGCATTTTCCGACTCGGAGTCCTACGCGGGCGAAACACGTCGACGAATCTGAATTGCCGCCTTGCGTGCCACTACCCTCGAATTTAAAATCAAATTCGAAGCCATCTTCCGAGGGATTTTCCTTTAGGTCATGGCTTATGACCGCTGCTCTGGTGCAGGCTCTAGATTGGAACTCAAATCCTAGGAAGGCGTTTCTGCAGCTGCAACACCCGTAATAGTACGAAAGCTCGTTTAGTGTATTATCATGCAGTACAAAGAGATTGGCCTTCCTGCGCAGGCCGTCACAGCGGGTCTGATCAGAGTTATGAATTTAAAGCCTCCGAGATGCGATCTTGCACCCGTGCGCCTTACAAGAGGCCCCAGAGAAATCCGGGCGGTCCACAAAGGTGCTGATCATTCACTGTCGGAGCCCGTGAGCGAACACGTAGCCGTCGATGAAGAGCGGCAACGCTGGGGAAAATGCGGGATGAACAGGTATAATACCGAAAATCAGAGGAAGGGAAGTGCCCTGCTGCATGCTTCAATATCCACGGAGATTCAGACTGTGAAAATAGATTTATGTGCTATTCATCAGCTTCCTTCCACCAGCTCTTGCAAGCATACACTTTGACTTGTGATTCTGTGCGAATATCGCCTTTCGCAAGCCCATGCACACAAGTGCACATGTACTTTGCTGTTGGAGCGCTCTGGTTCTCATGATGCGCTCTCGTAAAGCCTAAAGGGCATCTGTGAAACGGCTTAACCCAAATAAGCTACATGTAGGCCAATCACCGCGGACAATCTTCGTGACCTGACAGAGTTGAGTAAAAGACGAGCATCAGACAGACCACCCACGATATCAGCAACCCGCCCCACTGGGGTGTCCACTATCAGTCCCCCGTCTTCAGCCCTCTCGATTATCCCGTTTCAGTATACTGCGCCATGAATGCATCTGAGATTTCCTCCAGCGTTGGTATGCAGGACTTCAGAAGGCGGCATGATCCATGATCACGAGCAAACGCATCCACTGATCAACACAGAAAGGCAGCTATGAGTCTGGGGTGCAAATCTTCGCGAAGGCAATTAGTTGATAAATACCCCATTTCGTTGCCACATCGTCCTCGGGAAAAGACTGCCAGGTATAACATAGTATGATACGAAAGGCGTTGGAGGTCGGACAATGAGGACTGCGAGAATGGAAGTCAGGGGTTACGAAAAATCTGATCAACTGGTAAGCACGAACCCATGAAGAGCGTATTAGTTTAGTCTGAGATTCATCGCCTTCATAAGCGGCAAGGGTACCATGAAGTTGATCAAGGGATCCCGCCAGATGTCTGTCTCAAACACTGGAGGAGCATACAGAGGCGGCCACGAGGATGTGATATGAAAGTATGAGGCCTTCGAGGGGGTGCCGATTTTGCTGATTTGAGAAGGGTGCAAGTTATTGGTCGATTAAAGGCAAATGGCGAACAAAGCGAGTTGCTAAAGGGGATGGCAATGCTAGCGTTCTTTGATGAGACAGATTGGCAGTGTTGCCCACGATAGCACTGGCAACAGATGAGTTAGGCCGTGGTATTCAAGTTCGCGGAGTATATATCCAAGCACGCGCACGATGCACGAGTCGCATGGGATAGATTCCTGACATAACTCTCATTAAATTGAATCTCCCGGCATTAGATAGGGATGAACTTGCCTGCAGACGGCCATTCAGCAGCACCCGAGTACAGCCCAGAGCTACAAAGCATCGAGTGACTGATGCTGCTGCGAAAAAGATGAGACAAGCTCGAGCGGCAGCCAACCAACCCGATTAATGGATATATGAGGAGAAGACAGCACTTAGAACCGTCGGAAGCTGTGGATTGCTTAGGGGTGTTTACTGAAAGCGAGCCGAGAGATTCGTGCGCAATGCCAGCCCATATTTTATTCACCGAGTGGGCCGGTTCGCAGCCTTTTTCACGAGTAATGGTTGACACGGTGTTTCATGGAACCCCGCACCAAACATGTGTTCCTCTGGTCGATCTTGGTTCACTGAAAACTAGAGCGAACCTCGAACCGGAGCAGGCATTTCATCCTCCGCGTAGATGTCTGCCGCCTGACCTGTAATGCAGAAACTCATCAGCAAGTGCTCTTTCGATACCGACCAAAATTTTCGGGGGCTTTCTATGAACACCTCCGGCGGCTGTGGGACCATTAATGGAGATGAGAAATTTCAAGTACAATTCGTCGATCAAGCTTGAATTGGTCCAAACATAGTCATCTTGTTAGTCCTGGATTACGCTGGCAAACCTAGCGTTACAGCAGCTCAACCCCTGCCCACATCCTACCCTTTAAAGATCAAACCCGTCTAATTTAAAGATTATCGGCAATCCATTCCTCCAGCTTCGTTCCGAAGACCCTCATTCATCAACAATTTGATGAAGCCATTTATGTTCTCGCAAAGCCAGCCAAGATGGTTAAATGATCCGACCTCATGTAACAGATGCTAGTTGCGGTTCAACCGAGTCCAAGGACCTATGATCGAGCAACAGTAGCATGAAGTCCACATTGTCTAATTGCCCTCAAAAAACACTTATAAAGATGGATTCACGGGTCCCAGCATCCCAAGGAACTCACTCGTGCCATTGAACACCTCAAAGCACTCCCCAACACCCCCCTGCAAGAGCATTCTCCTTCGTTGTGCATCCTTTTGTGTCCTCGTGAGCTGGCCCTGCAAGCGTCGTCTTTGCTCTCGAACTGACTGCAGACCTCAGTCGCTATGGAGCAACTCATTAGCTACAATGCTCTCTTGTTTCCTTCGGACGGTACGTACCTGCGCCATTCAAGTGCTTGCCCGCCACTCAGGCGTTGTCGTACAGGTCGTCCACCGACAGTGGTCCAACTTGTGACGAGGTTTGCGGTTTTCTCGGAGTCAAAGACCCGTAGCACTGACGTAGAAGCGATAGTCCGATGACCAATAATTACAATAACGGCGTTACCAACGTACCTTCGCGAATGCCTCATCCGGAGGTTCACATGGACTATGTAAGTGCACAAATTTCCTCTGCATTCTGACCGCTTAATAGACCTCTCCATTTTCCTTTCCCAGGTGCCCGAGGGGCTCGGATCTCGGTCGTGGAGGTTCATTGTAGGTCGTTTACATTTCAACACCAAGTCGAAAACCTGAGCAGGAATTTTGCATATAAATAGCTCGTTGAAGCCCTTGACGGTATGAAGGGCAAATTCAACAATCCCTACATTATCTTCTATCCCATAGTCTCACGGGATGGCATGCCCTTCCCCATTAACAAAACCATCCGCGACATTCAAGGCTCCTTTTTCAAGGAGTCGAACGCATGGAGAGGAAACATAGTAGTCGCCAAGTATCACGAAAACCCATTCACCTCCATGATAAATGCGTCCATGGCAGATTTTCCACTCCTCAAAAATTACCTATCCAATCATGCTGCCCCTAAATACTAGGCTCACACCGTTTCGTCATCCTCTTTTCTTGGGCCTTGGTTGATCCTGGGACTATTTAGCCACCTTTCATAGCCTTCTGTCTTGGTCATTTATTTTCGGCTCCAATAAATATGACATGCCTTTGTATTCTGGATAAGACTTAATCATATTCACAATTCGTTACGCGTCGAGTCTGAACTAGGGGTATCCTTGGCCTTTGCGTCCTTTTTGCCCTCACGTTTCGCCTTCTCTTCCTTTGCATTACGCTCAGCCTTCTTGGGATCACAATGCTCGGGGATCGGACTCATAGGGTCTATCGGTGGGTGAAGCACCCTCCCAATCTTTCTGTATTCCTTGTGTTCGGCGTAAAACTGCTTCCAATGGTTAATACTCTGCGGATGGCGGAATTAATGCAATATCAATAGGACAGGAAATGGAGCTGACCCTCATCTCACTTTCGCTTAATCCCCGGATGTCGTGAGTTCGGTGTTGCTTGAAGCAGCCAGTAGCAAATGCCCGTGCTGCATCAACACCCGCACTAGTGCCTGCTATCAGAACAAGGATACCATATCAAAGGCAAGCAAAGCAACGAACAGAATGTGGTATGAACCCCCTGGCTGATATGCCTTGCCAGAGGTAACGTCATAAACGTCTCCGTCAATCTGATGTGGGTGTTTTATGTTGAATTTCATCACCACGATATGAGCAACATGAATTCATACCGCTAGGTATATTGGCTTTCCTGGAACTGTTCCATCAAACTCAGCAAGCAGTCTCTCAGAGAACAGGCGTTGACCGCTCTATCAGCATAGCAATAGGCACAGAGAGCCCGGTCGCATGTCTAGTCATTGAATCAAAGATAGCGAAGTGAGCAATACTCACAGGCATATAAGTTTTTAATTGGACCCATTTGCCGTCATACTCCCAAAGAAAGCTACCGGTAAAGAACTTGCCAGTAACGGTGATGATGAGCAGTAAAATGAATATGAACTTGAGCAAGCCCAACACTCCAACTTCCTCCTCCGCCGTTGGGTCAGGTTCGAGAGGCCCAACAGGTTCTCCCCTGGCTATTTTGGCATCCCGTTCCTCCTTGCGTTTAAGCCAATCCTGATGCAGCTTCTCGCGTTTCTCGCGATACTCCTTATAACTAGGGCACATTAACAGATTATTGGGACCCTGTGTAATACATCAATAAAGAGAGACTCACGCGAGGAAAGGTCGGTTGGCTGGCTTGTCCACCACCATCCTATTTGGGATGGCAGGATCCTTAACTTTCGGTGCTTCCTCCTTTTCTTTGTATGGCTTGGAAGGTTCACCACCGCTCATATCCTTGATCCAGGACATGGTTGCAACGGGAGAATGAGGAAGTTTGGACTTGCAACAGCAGAGTGGATAACAATAGTTGACGTCGAAGCATGGCCAATGCGGGACAAACACGTCTACTGCCTCCCACGGCACGTCCACAAATTACTCTGCACGTGCTACAATCAAGTACTTTGTGGTCGCAGTGCTGGCGCTTTGATGGTGAGCACTTTGCTTTTTACTTCTGCTCCCAGAACCTGTCGTACGATCCATCCTACATTGAACCTTAGAGTGAACGCATCCATTAATAATGAATCATATAACTTAAAGGTAAACGCTTTTGCAATTGGCGCAGATGGCCATGCACGCCTCGACATCAATCAGTCCTTGTGATCGCACCCGCAGCGACACATAGAACTTGCCAGACTATGAGTAATGCATCGATCAGGAGGCAGAGATAACAGCTGCACGAGTTATTTATACCGCCGAATACCTGGTAAAATGAGAGCCTTCAAGCACACATCCAACCAGCCGGCATCTTTCATACAAGTGCCAACGGCAGGTACAACAGTCAACACCTCTCCACCAGCTGTCGCATCCATCGATTGCCCCATCACATTTCCTCCACGCCCAGTCGATGGGACCTAGACCAGCGATACGCTGATTCCTGAAGCCCCGGCCATGTTGATCACAGAGGTCATTAATGAATGGACTTGATGCTCCAATTGCTGGCCGCCGATTACAACAAAAGAAAGTGGACGCGGCGTAGTTGTGCTTCCTTTTACCACTGCACGATAATCGCGTTTCGACCTGACCGCCCGCCTTTCACGGGGCTCCCTTCAAAAGACGAGCGACGGTAGCTTGTATTGGACGAACTCCTTTGCTGCCATAGAAGGCCACAGATCCAACGTTCTCTGGGTCCCTGTTGCACGCGAATAGGTGTCGAGTTTGCAGTCACATCGGAGTATGCAGTATAGGAAGGGAGGCTCAGGGGCGACTTGTCAATGACCATGGGGATATGGCTAAAATAAAGAGAAAACCTAGGGTCCGAAATAAATAAGATGATAAACAGAGTAGAAGCTACACTGCAGTGAAACACTTCAGGTCAAAGCCGTTGAAATAAGGAAACTATCTCACAGGAATAAGGTAAAACCAAAAGGGAGTGAATGTCATCAATCCCCTTAGATCTGGCTCAGCAGACATTGAAAAGTTGACTTGTCTACAAACATGTGGGGCTGGTCGGTTTGGTGGGTTGGCCTGCCTCATCGACGGAGAAAGTTGACAGGCAGTTGGCAGGCCTAACCCGAGGCGTATAAGGAATGTATAAGCTGCCTTTTTCTTTGCATTCCCCATTGGGGCATTTGCAATACGATCGGCCTCTCGGAGCCAGACCAGAGCCAGAGCGCTTTGCCATATCGGTGAATCCTTGACGAGTCCTTTCAACGGCATTATCACATCCCCAACGGCGAGCAGCCTTTGGAGAACTCTCGTCTGCCGGGCGTCGGTGGCAGATCTATTGGGCGTTGGCGGCAAAAAAAGATCCCCACACGTGCCATCGACTTGTCGCGACAAAAGAGCTCGAGGGGTACGGCCTAAAATACCAACTTTGGATTTATTAGTTGGAGTGAGTGCGTATTTTCTACCAGGGTAGCTTAAGTGCTCTTACCTACTGTAACATAGATAATTCATGCCGTAACATGCGTTCATCTAACGCATATCAGAGAACCAAGTGGCGGGTGTCATGAACTGTCTCACCCAACGCTCATCCACCCTGCAATATTTGTTCCACTCCAATGTCCATAGTCATCCAAATTATTCCAAACTGCCCAACATAGTGTCGATCGTAAGATAATGCAAGGAGATTAAGGTTGTCCAGATACAGCCATGTTGGATTTATGATTCCGGAAAACGCCTGAACAAGGACAGGGAAGGCACAAAATTCAATCGTTAGTCATGAGGGAGGGGGGTTCTGACACACAACGGGTTCACTCGTCGCAGGGTCGCGGGGTCTGTATATCCCAACCCTTCAGGGCTCTGGTCAGCAAAAGGCCCAGAGATGGCCGTGTACATTGTGCGAACCCGGGGACTCAGCTGCGAGAACCTAGGGGTGCAGGTATGAGCAAGAGCTGGCCGTAAGGGGCAAATTTAGGACCCATGAAAGATCCACTTGTACCCCCCTTACCGGATGGATATGGAGGGGGGGAAATGGTCAAATGACCCTCCCGCCATATTGTGATGTTACCGGGGAAAGCAGCAAGCGCTCTCCTCAGCCCGTGCTTTGTGTCTGTTTTGTCTCCCTCTCGCTGTCGTCCTTGTGGGGAGAGAGCAGATCCCCAACTGTTCACGCTGGACGCCGACTATATGTGAGACGCCATCGTACTTCCTATGATCGCGGTACCTGGGCCCACTCTTTCTACTGTGACCGCACCTGTACGCCCGAGATTGAACTGATCAGTTGAATCGGCCGCAGATAATATTTTCCATATCATGATGAATGCATGGTGCTTCAGGAGCCACTCCTCTCTATCTTACCCGGCCAAGATTTGGGTGCAACGCCTTGAGGTATTCGCAACCGAACGCATTATTACTCTGTGTACGACGAAATGATTGATATGGGGCTACCATTGCAAATCAACTTCTCTATAACCGAGGCGATCTCAAGCTTGACTTGTCATTGTTCGTACGAATGCATGCAGACAATAGGGAACACGGCACCGTATTACGGGTAAAAGGTGAGGAACCTTTCATTCTCGGCGGTGGCCTTGATGGCAAGTCGGGCATATTCATAAGGAAACTCTCGAGGTATCAAGGGTGTAGCAAATGGCATCAATTGAGGAGGCCTAGAGTAGCAATAGCCATATAGTGGTCATAGGGGGATCCTGTCTCCGCATACTCGACTTGTGTTTGATACGTACAGTAGGATTAAGATACGATTATAAAACAATGGGTTGGGAATGTGATTGAATTAATTAAGACCTCAAGAGGTCGGGTAGTAATACGATACTAGATATTACAGATGTGGTTGGGGTGGGGGACTTAATGAGAACAGAGTTGAGGCTAATCCTCGTGCAGTGGGATAAATGGGGAAGGGGGAATTGAGAATGATGACGATATATGTTGAAGGTAAAAAGAAAAAAGTGTGCGATGATTATGAACAATGATTATGTGCACAATGAGAAACAGAAAGCCCTCTGGGTCAGCATACGAAAGCCGTGCAATATTGCCACGAAAACATGAGTGAGAAGACATTGAGGGGGAAAAAGAACAGATGCGCATATAGCATGGATGATGAATGAAATGAACAAATGAAGTAAGATGCGCACGATGCATGGAACCAGTGTCTGGAATGCTGTGATTGAAAAGTCCATAAAAATCATGCGATAGATCAAGGAAGTAGAGAGAAGCCCGAGTTCTATTGCGACGTTGGTGGATGCTGCTGATTATGCTGTGAATGCGAATGCTGAATGTTGGATTGCTGTATGTGCGTTTGGGGGTGAGACTGTGACGGATGCGAGGATTGGGTTTGCGTTAGACTGGATGTCGTAGACCCTTGTTGCTGGTTCTGGGCTTGTGCTTGGAGGTGACGATGCTCGCGCTCGGCTGCCTGTTGAGAGACGGTGATGTATGCACCACCAACTTCCTCGGCCAGACCCGGTGGGGCCGCAGCTGTCAGCATCTGGATATCACTGTCGATAGTCTCGAGCTCCTCCACCCAGCTACGCATAGATAGGAACTTGGGTGTTTGAACGAACTGGGGTAACCCGTCAGCATCAAGGGGAAGCGTGCTATTCAAAAACTTACCTTTGGTACAGAATCTGTTGCCATCAAACGAAATACGTGAGTCTGGATTCGCTCGTACAACCGAATCATCGTCGCCAATTGAGTGGCGTTGAATGCCTGTCCATGTTCCGGCTCCACTCGACCCGTCCACACCTTGCCTGTCAGAGTCGTCACAACATCTTCCAAGTACTTCACTAACTCGGTACGCAGACTGTGGTCAATATTTAGTTCGCATTGACTTGATGGAGCGAGGTAGGTGTTGTAGATCGTGAAAGCCCTATTGATGAGCGTCTCATGATGACGCTCCATCGCAGCCTGACCGGGTGTCACTTTTGTGTAGTTCCGACCGCAACGGCACTCGAGGTGATGTTGAACTTGCGCTTGAAGTCTTGAACGTCTAACCAAAAGGCCAGGTTCTCCTCGCAGAAGTTGCTTCGAAGGAAGTCACGGAAGAGGGCGCGGAGAGCTGGGTCTTCCAGGATGTAGCGTAATCTGTCTGCATTACCCTTGTTTTGTTTGCGCTCCGCATGATCATAGTTTGCATTCATACGCTCAGCCATTGATATGCGACGGTGGATCTTGGCTTCTGGTCGTGTGTCCCCATCATCTTCCACCGATGATCGCTCTGATAGGTTAGTGGATGAACCATTGGGAGAGTCATCCCGGTCCCAGTGGACAATCCGCCGCCCTTCTTCCGTTATTTTGTAGATGGCCTTGGCCGTACAACGGAACTCGCCGTTTTGCTAGGTGAAGTGGGTAAGCACTCGAGACCTTTTAGAACAAGGGGGAACCTACAGCGATGTGGCTGTTTCCGCCGGGTGATGCTCCACGGACGGTGAAGATGATTGCAGAGTCGTTGTGTTTGCGCTTGTCGCTGACCAAAGTAATGAGACCGAAACGGACGAAATGGGCGGCCATTTCTGCAGCTTCCTCCCTGCCAACCACTGAAGTAAAATCGCACAACCACTCCAATGCTGTCACTGCGGAGAAGCAATGTCTGTGAACGACTTGGGCCTTGTTAAGGAGGGGTTGTGCTCGTTCGGTCACATCCATGAGGGAGATTCCCTTGGAGCGTTCGTGGTGGCGCTGGAAGGCATCGGGAGTAGTAGTGGTCGTTGCTTGTGGGTAGTTGGGTGTCCGACCACAGAAGCGACGGAAGAGGGCGGTGATTACAGATTGAGTCACTATTATCTCATCGTCCGCGGACCGCCGTTCGAGGTGCAGCAGCTTGATACATATTGGTTGTGTTGTGAAGACCTCCTGGATGTGGTCGGAGTTGATGCCGTTCTTGCTGATGAAACGCTCGAGAACGTGGAGGCCTTTTGGGGTGAGAACGTAGATGCCTCGATCTTTGAAAAGACCGGAGGAGGGGTCGGCAGCGTTTTCGATGAGACGGGCATCCATAAAATGCTGGCTCATGGCCTTGGCCATCTCGCGGGTCATCGAGAAGGTCGTTGTCGTAGTTGTCGTCACCACTCGTGAAGGTTCTCGAGGATCCGGCCCGCGATTTGACTGAGAGAATTTGAGGGATGCGAGGTTTGCAACGGCTTCATCACTGGTGGCGCAGGGGGAGATCTGGATGAGGGAGATGAAAGATAAGGGAGAAGGGGACGCACGTTGAGAAGGAGTTTGGGAAGGTGCGGAAGAACTGCTTGTGGGGACCCAGCTGAAGCGAGACTATTAGGGTGGCGAAAAGGTCGAGCGTATCCTGGATGGATGGGGAGGATGGTGAGAAGCAAGGGCGGCGGGGAGGGGGTGGACTGACCTTGAGAAAGGGCCTGCCGCGTTTTGTTGTCTTCATCATGTGGGAGGAGGTGGCCGAAGCCTCTTGTCCAGCTGGGGAGGCCATGGAGGATGGCGGTGAGGGGAGGAAAGGAAGGGGAGGAGTTAAAAAGTACAAAAACAAGAGGATATAGAATGGGAGGAGGGGGGAGGGGAGTCGAGGGTGACGGGAGGGAGAGGCAGGGAGAGCTGCCAGCGTGCGAACTTCGGCTGTCGGTTGCCAATCACAACGTTTCCCACAAATCCGACCACATTTCGTCCAATTCCCCTGTTACAAATTTTGGCACACAATAATTATCCAACATATTCCCCAGCCCTGCGGCGTGTCCTCTCGGTCAACAACCCTTTAGCCATACTTCTGCCGTCCTTCCGCTGTCAGAAAATACAACGACTTTGGCCTCAATTTCTCCAACACCTGCCATTTTCGGTTTTTGCATTCTCCTGCTTCAGGGCCGTCTTCTCCACCTCAGCGACTCACCTAGCCTCTAATGTACTTCCTATTTCCTTCTCAGACGCGCCTTGTCCGGAGTGTCTTGTGTGTCATTTGCGTCTCCCGTCCTTCTGTCTCCGCCCCCTGCTTCGTCCGGGCCCGGCGTTTCACGTTAGAAACGTCTCTGCGTTCTGCTGTCCGCTCGCCTCGGTTGGCCAGCTCGCCCTCTGCATCGCCCACCCACTTTCCACTCTGGGACCGTAATGCGTCCCTGCGTCGTGCTTTTCTTGTCTCAGCCTAACTGGTTTGGGCACTAGTCTGCTGCCTCAAACTAAATAAAGCGCCTGGGCCAGCAATTCAGTCGCGCGAAACTTCAGAGTCCGTCCATTTAGTATGCTCGCTGGCCAGCAATAAATTATCTTCGATCAGCGACCGGCGACCAAGTATTGGTGGCCTTGCTAAATGGTTTTGGACTACGGTAACCTGCCCGTCGCCGCGACGTTGGTACTCGTATCATGAACGCAAAATTTTCTGCCCATTTACCGATATTTCCCTTTCACGTAGATCGGTCCCTTCCAGAAAAAAATAGCGCGGAACGTGGCCTTCTTGCACTTGGGACGTATCACTGCGAAGCCCGTCCGTCCAGATGTCCCCTTGGCATTATACATCTATGACTTATTTACGCTCTGGGGCAGGGGATCCGACACTCGGCGTATACCTGTTACCAAAGAAAACGTGGACATAAAACGCCCACCGTTGCGCTGACCCGGACAATTCTCGCGTGCTGTTGTCAGCCTTGGTGACGATCGCAGCCATCTTGAGACCTCCCAATCAACCCAAAAGGGGACACCAATATTCCACACTGGCATGCGAATACAATAGAATTGACAGGGCTGTCAAACTTACTGAGCGCATCAAAACTCGGCCAGCCCAAACTGCGATGCTGGCACCAAGGTGTAAGATAGGTAGGTACTCCGAGGTTGGTGGAGATTGTGCAATGATCCGCCAGTTACCGACGGCTCCCCAACCACAGGTACTCGTCCCAGCGTCCTGGAATGACGAAAACCTTGCCGGCATGACCGTAACTCATCCACGAGAGAGGTACCTACAGATTAACCTGTGTGACTTAGTGGCTGCCCAAGCACGTCATTGCCGTTCCACCCAAACCAACTGCACAGACTACTAGTAACGGAGATAGAATGGCACTTGGTAGTCTGGACTCGGATACCTCGCGTCGCTCGGATGGCGTTAGCATTTATTTGGCTGGTGCGCATCAAGGATCGCTCTGATCAAGTCCTAACCATGTCGGGGTTGTTGGCGACATATAAAATCATGACTGTGTTTTAGGTCGCCATAGGATCCGCCGTACCGTCGCGTGCGCGGTCTCCAGCCTTTTTCTGTGCTTTACTAAGATGCTCATATTATTAGTTGGAAGGTATCATCTCGAATTCGTCATCAATGTCGCGTCTATGTAGCGGCCTTCCTTCCGTTTCCGCGGTGCGTTCAACCGCGTCCGCTGGTTGTCACCTCGGCGCGACCATATACCTCCCTACCATTAGATGATGCGCACTGTACAAATTCTCATCCGAATTAATATCTTTTTGTGGGCGACCGGAGCTCATGAACTGCAACGATGACGACACTGCTGCTCATCCTGTTACACGTCTCAATAATAGGGGCCAAGAATTTCCTGCTTCATTGAGGCCCACTTCGCACTTCGCGCCGGATACTACATTGCGGCCACGTTGTTCTTTTCGGGGTAAAATTGTATCCTTGTTATTTTTTCTCCTTTTCAAGCATCTCCCCTATGACGATCCACGTGTTGATAACAAGCATCATCTTTCGTACTGAACAAATTGCAATACGCAAACGGCGTTTTCATTATCATTTCATACATTCTAGGTATTTCATATTTCAGAACCGGCCGTTGCATAGGACCTGCTTCAAATAATAAACTCCGCGGGCTTGTCAACGCGCATCCCCTCTACGGAGGGCTGTTGACCGGCTGGGCATTTATTATGTACAGTTCAAATGCTACAAGTACACTAGAAGATCGTGGTTTACCAGCTGGATGGATCTACGGTAACTTGCAATTACCCATACACATGTACGTCCGGCTCGGGCCGCCCGGAGGTCTTTCATCGCCGACGCAGCTTTTTCCCCAATTTTCGTGCCAAAGTTGTCCAGAAGCGGAGGTATAATTTCATCATCGTTTGGAATTTTGGAAAATTGACTACATGCAGCACTTTACGGGGGGGGAAGGAGGTGGAAAGCGTATAAAAGTGCTAAAACCGCCAACCGCAATAAATAATTATCAGCCTCAGCCAAAACACTGATTCCTGGCCTCCCTTGCCGTGTGGTGTGAACGCTCTACTCTTAAAATCCTAACCTGAGAGGGGAAGAAAAAAAATGTATAGCAGTGATCTGATGCCCGTGCCAGCATCCTGTTGGGCATGGATCACGGTGGTGTACGTATTATGTATGTAGAGGGAGTTGGCATGTGCATGTGCATGTGCGGCTTCGGTCTCGAGTTCCGTAAAACATTTTTTCGGTTGTACGGAATTAGATTCACACTGCCATTGCTGGACCCAGAGACGATGGTCTGCCTCGTTTTTGACTGTGTTAAACATAGAAATAAGATCTCGAGCATGCAATCGAACGTAGGACGGGATCGAGAAGTTTTTTTCTCGAGTGCGTACGCATGTAACGCACAGCTGCATCGCATCTCGTTGAAACACCCGCCACTTGTTTTTCCTTCTTCCATTTTTTGAGCAACGTGCGCGTCGTCTCAACAGCTGTCCGGAACAACTTCCCGGGTTTCTGACGACACCTCTTCCCTCCTATATTGCCCATCGCTCAAGCCAAATCAAAATACCGAATACCATTTATTATTATTCGCCCCACGCGCGCAGTAAATTCTCCCGAATTCGATCTTGCAATCAAGAGTTGGAGAGGACAAATTTCCACCATTCCATGTACAGTACGGGTCAAGATTGTCGATGGAAAAAAGTGGCAGGTATGACGTTGCCTCGCGTTCTTTGCAATAAATCAGGGCGTGCGTGAACAGATAGCCTTGATTGTGGTGGAGAATATTTTATCCAGACCCCCCTTGGCGAATATTGAGATCTGATTTTGTTTCGGTTTCCTCCTTCGAGCCGCGAGCACCGGTTGAGCACCAGAGCGCAAATGGGTGCCCACCTCATAACAACGCACTAAGCGCCGCCTGGGCTAGTGGTGCTTGGGATGCTTTGGATCGTCGCTGGAGGGTATCGGATCCGACATTGTTGATCCATCTTTTGTCATGCAGCCTCCATCCTCCCAAAAACTCAATCAACTTCCCGAACTCTTGATATGAAGAGGATATGATGCTATCACTGCACATGTCCATCACACATGCCAAATCTAGTCTAGTCTCATCTACGTTTGGTAAGTCATGGTGGAGAGGAACCGTGCTTGTTCAACGTTGTCATGTGTTTATCCTACCCATGGCCTGGTGCCAGTGTGGGGTCTGGTGAGGTTGCAGGTCCGAACGTTGTCAAGAGGCGTGTAGTTATCGAGTTGTTTTGTTGGGTGGTTGGTTGGGAGCGATCTAGATGCAAACTTTAATGTGGGATTAGAAACGTTAAATGGTAGGCGGGCCAAGTTCGTCTGGCCAAGACATCAGTATATCTCAACCAGGACTAATTAGGTGTGTATTGCTCCTCAAATCATGAGCAAGTCACCAGTACCGCATTCATTGGTCGACTGGAGGACCACCTATAGAGTAGTGAACGTGACTGTCAATGGGCGGTGTCATCGGACTCGGGAATGGATCAGATCTTGTAATTATAGCGAGCGAAACCAGCCAACCGCAACAGGAGGGCATCAAAACTAACTGTCAAGCAACTACAACGCCTCTAGGCATCACGGGGCGAGAATCCAAGATGGTACCAGCAGTAATAATACGCTCTGGACTCTACCAGCAAGCAACTTGGCGGGTTTGCGCTGGCTGCCCTGAGAGCGGACCTACTGGGCACCGCTCGTATATGCGCAGTTGATGGGCCTGAAAGCTGGTGTACGCAGGCGTTGATTGTCCCAAAGGAGCGGGTGCTGCAGGTTCTAGACCCACTTGTTAGGAGGTGAGATATGATGGGATGTGATCAGTGGGTGGAGGAACCTTCGCGGGGGTAACTTTTGATTCCTGCTATCGCGCTCGTCAAGCCTTTATTGGAACGGATCAGGTCCGCACAACGGAGCGAATAGCTGGCTCCTCTTCATCTAGATAGGGTGTAGCGGGTTGAGTGGTTGTCTCACTGAACCCGTTGAACTCGAACGCACACCAAACACAACCCACCCAGCTGGCGCTCCGTGCGTTCCGTCGGGCGAACTAGATAAGCTGCCAGCCACGGCGTATTGGCTGGTAAAAATTGAACAGCAACGGCCCCGTTCAGCCTCTGGAAGGCGTGATTTCGGGTGAAGATGCTTGGATTGCAAAAATGCCAGAATGAAATGACCTCAAGAGCGTGATAAGCATCGACAAAAGTGATGGGCAAGGCGGTTCCTGGCACGTTCCTACCGCGGTTATCATTGGAGCATCCCCGGAGGACTGTGACTGTTGAAGGAAGCAAAATGTGATTGCTCAGGTACCGGCGAGGTGTTATCCAATTTGAACTCAACGCCCAAGAGCGGGCAGGGAAATAAACATTTGGCGATAGAATGACGGAGAAGAACAGCGACAAGCCGTTCGCCCAATGCAGGAGGGAATCATGCCATGACGCAATGTGGATTGGCTCCTGGGCTACCATTCCACGGAGAACTTCTGAAAACGGATGAACCCGACAGGCAAGTGCGTAGGTAATGCTGAGCCCACTAGCACCTGCAGACGCCGTGGATGACTCGAAGTGACTCTGCCCTAGGTTGTGCAGATCAAGATTTTGGGCATACACTCCGTGTGCATGAGGCGTCGAAAAATGTGCTAAGCTCAGGATGGAATTGTGATAAGCTTGGAGTCTTGGACTACTGGCAGAACCTGGAAAGGCGTAGTCAAAATCGAAGCCAGTGAAGAGTAAGTTGACTTGAGGTTTGTAGGAATGGAGTAAGAGGGTATTCATTCCGGCGACCTAGTGGTAGGGCGCTACGATTTGGTTTGGGTGACGAGGCAAACCTGAACCAACAACCCCAGCTCGCTCGGCTTCCGAAATTTAACCGAACTGCCCTTGTACCCGATTCAACTCTTACCTTGTTGTCGAAGCGCACACCGTGCGCGTTGGAGGCAAGTCGTTGCACACCAAACGCCATGAGCAGCAGCACCATCAATGTATACGCGTCTCTTCCTTGCTTCGTTCGCCACTCTCGTCGTCAAAGCGAGGAAGCTGATGAGTTCTAGGATCCAGAAGCTCTAAACGCACTACTCGAGCAACTACGAAACTCGGAAGCATGGCGTCGTGCCACTTCTCAGCTGCCAGCAGCTTCGTCTCCTGAGGTCGCGAAACCGTCAAGAACCGGGGGAGAGGAACAAGTACCTGCTGGATTACCGCCGGCATCAACCACTAGCTCTGAAGCACTCGATCCACTCCCTAGCCCACCAGAAGCGACTCCTGGTCCACCAAATGAGTCACCAACCGCACCACCTATCGCTGATCAGAGCAAGCCTCAACCTCAAAGCACGGTGGCCTCATTACTCTCTCAACTTCAGGAGGTTTCTCAATTGTCCTACACCCCACCCACGCATGGTCCACTTCCGAAATCAACCCCTGTATCTGCATCACAGACCTATGGCATGCACCCACCTTATGAGTTGTACGATGTGTCCGCACCTAGACTCGAGCTAGAGCCATCACCATCGCACCACCACGCATCTCCCCAGCATCGCCAGGGTCCAGCATTGACGGGACAGACATCAACTCGCGATCCTCGAAGACCACCCGCTCCTTCAACGCAAGCCCATTCCCCGCCAGCAGCCTCCAACAGCTCGAATCATGACACAAAACCAGCATCAGCTTCGACTCTTGAGCAAACCAAAACAGTAATACAGCCAACAACTCAAGACGTAAGATCCCTCTCATTCCAGCAAGCTTTACCGCTTCTTGCCAGCATGGCCGACGACCCTTCTTTCAAGACATTACTCCGTCAGGCAAGTGAATTGCCCTTGAGCAGCTTTGTCGTATAATAACGATTTATGATTGGGCGGACGCAATAACCTCGGATTCGGGTTTGATGGTCTACTTTTACTGAGCAGCTCAAGGAGGAACAGGATAATTTGGAACGGAAGTTGTCCGAAGAGAGGCAAGGGATCCAGAAGAAATACGAAGACAAGGTCAAAGTGGCAAAGACCAAGTGCGTACCTAGTCTCTGATGCCCAACAGTTGGTGGCGCACAGACTTTAACCTCGTATCTATCTCATTTACACATTTTTAACCTAGGGCGATGATGATAGGAACAGGGTTGTCTGAGCACGAGCGCACGGTTGAGTTCGTCTCCTTGTGATCCGTTGTTCCTTCAGGACTGATGATTTTCACCCCAAAACGTGTTGATTTTTCACTTGTTCGGAATGGAATGCATTCTAGATGCTGAACGACGCGTACAAGAAGGAGATGCACAAGTTTGAGTTGGAAAGAGTGCTGCCTGCCTGGGACGGACTTGTTACGAAGCAGCAGCAGGCTTTAATGAAGTATGACGTACCGACGATGTTCCCAACGAGCGTGGCATCGGATCGAGAGGTAAGAGCCACCCAGCTGGAGTTATTTTTCTCAGATGGAGATATACGCGCTTACCGAACCTGTCCAGCGTCAGCAGCGAGTGATGCAGGTGCTGGAAGGCATAGTGAGAGACGAGTAGCTGGCCTTGGCAATAAAAAGACATTAACAAAGAGCGGTATGAGCGCCTATGAGCGCTGAGCATATGGCGGGGTGCCTGTTGGTCTTGTGGTAGCGGAGGATGGGATAGTAGGTCCGTTGGCTGGGCAATCTGAGATCGGCTGGGAGCCGACATCGATCAAATTTGAATGCCAATATTGTTCTAGTAACCAACACCTTCTCAGAGACAATCTTATATGGGGCTGGTGTCAAATAGCCTTTCTGCGGGAGCGTCTAGAGGGACTGATTATCTGTGCTCGTGCGACATGGTGGGGCGCGGTGGGACTGTTTCTGGGAGGTTTCACGACGATGTTGTTCTGAGGGCGGGGGTGGGAGAGCGGGAGTGGGTACCTCGATCAAATAGAGGGCAATTCAAATCAAGCCGTTAATTTTTTGTGAATATTAGTGCGCGCCAATGTTTTCTGCCCTTTGCTGTTGTCTCCTGTCTCCTTTGTCAAGTCTGTAGTCTATCCATATCCTTTATCTTCTACTCCACATCCTCCCTGCCCCTTCCCCTTCCTTCCAGTCCCTCCCCCTCCCTCCTTCCTCCCCCCGTCGTAGCCAGGCATGCCGCAGATACCACTGTTTACAACAGACGACTACGCGACCATAAACTATTTCACCAATACATCTTTTGGGAATGTCGGAGGATTCGACCCGGAAAAGCCCACGGTTGTGATGCTGCACCCTCAGCTGTTGGATGTGACATGGTTGGAGCATCAGTTCGCGGACCCGAGACTGGATGGGGGCTACAACCTTGTTGCGTTTGATTCGAGAACGAGCGGGAAGTCTTCGTGTAGGTCATCAGGATTGCACGACAGTTGGGTGGATGCGGCAGACTTGGCACAGTGCATGATGGTGAGTGCTCAAACACAACCATGTCGCGTTGAGAAGCATCTCCAGAAGCTGAGGCTATTGCAACAAGATACTGCATCTACCCCCCGCCCACATAATAGCATTCGAAGGCCTAGCGGTGTATTGTGCCCTGAGATTCGCGGTATTGTAAGTCTCAACATCGTCAACTCGTCCGCTCGGCAATGACACTCGCAACTACAAGATTCCCCGAAATGTGTCTCAGTCTAACGCTATGCAATGTCCCCGCACCGACAGAGCAAGTCCAGTTGATGATTCCAGCATAGCAACATCTAACCATGGCTCGTTTCCTACAATAGACTTCAATGGGTTTTCACAGCCTACGACGAGCTCATGCAGAGTTGGTGTTGCGCGGAAGATTTGGAGTCGTTTGAGCATGTTGGTATGGAGAGTGTTCGTTTCGTGGTCGGTTCGGTGAGGTCATTTCGCGTTTAGTGCCAACAAAATGTCTAACGGTATTCTTGCCAGGATTGCGATGTAGATCTCCAAGACGATGTGTGTGCTCTCAAGCCATAATCTGCTCCACAGCTAATTGCACCCACAGTTGATAGCATATTGGGAAGTTAAGTTGCCTCCGACCCAGCGGCTACGGTTGGTCGAGACTTTGAATCTATTGATGAATGTAGGTCCATATTTATTTTGTACGTATCTAAAGCGACCGACACCAGTTTCTATTCTTAGCGAACTCCGCTTAAGCCGGAGGTGTACGCGCTCATCACGCAGCCTGTTCTTCTAATACACGTGGGTTCTTGCCTCCATGAGCTATGGGGGACGGACAACTTATCGTTGGATTCTAGGGAGAGCGAAACGAGACATGTCCCAAGAAGTATGCAGAGAGACTGCAAGCACAGCTGAAAAACGCGCAGGACGGTGCTGTTCTATACACAGTAAAGGGTTCGTCTCTCTACAAGTCTTTGAATCAAGCCCAATTCGACGTTTCTGACAGGTGGATCCGCGAGCCTCAATATCGTTCCTAGTAGTGCATCGATAGCCAACCAAGTCATCAACAAATTTCTTGCACGACTACCGCCCTCCCGTTCAGAATTACGTACCATCATGACCACAACAGCAATAGAAGCCCGGATGAAGAAGGCACTAGAAAAGCTTGCGAGTATCATGGAGGATCCAACAATAGCGGGAAGGAATCCAGTCTCTTCGTTGTCTTTCTCGTGCCTTGCGCAGGATGTGGCTAAGAGCCAGTGGGAATCGCTGAGATTTTACAGCAAGAATCTGGACAAGGCATACAAGCCGTTGGGACCGGATGGGAGGCCGCTGAGAAAGTACGTTTCAATGCTCTTTCTTCATCAACCCCGATCGTCTCCCTTGGAATACCCTTGAGTATGAGAGGGAAATGGGTCTTCGCAACTTTTATTTCCGCGTCGACTCTGCTTCTTGTTTGAACGGGTCATGTTGGAGTGCATTGTTTCTTACGTGCTTCTTCCCGATTGCATTTTCCTTGTACCCGCCGAATTGTGCTCGGCAGATTCTCACAACGCAACGAAGCCCATTGGTTCTATGGTGAGAAGGATGGGATATCGTATGCAGGTTCGTTTTTTCTTTCCTTTTTGACCGTTTTGGGGTCCATACCCTTGTTTCGAAGAAATGAGTGCATGTGTGCGCGGCGGTCGTGCTATATGTCCCGCCTGCGTATTGCGCTCCGATATCGCCACGACCATGATGTTTCATTGCAACTCCGTTTGCCGCCACTCCCCCCCTGCACTGTCATATCCGACTCTTACTATCATCATCAATTCTCAACTTCCACTTCATAATTAACCCCAAAATCCACCATGGACCCCTCATCCCTTTGTTCATATCCTCGCGACTGACATTGATATATCTCAATCTCATACAGGAAACGGCGATATTCTACTTCGGAGCTCGAAACAAGAGGGTTCTACAACACCCGAAGGCCAGTTACCATTACCACAGTCGGAGCCAATAACAACGAAAGAAGACAACACCAGCAAGACTAATGGTGGCAATAATAGCCCAGAAACGGGTTCGGGAACCACGACGACAGGGACTGGAACGGGGACCGTGGATATGAGGCTGAGAAGAGGGACGTTCACGCCCAACTCGGTTGTGGTGGACAAGATGGTGATCAAAGGTTCGATGGCAAAAGTGGTCAGCAGCACACAGGTTGTGCCGTTGAGAAACATCCTGATGTGAGGCATGTTGGATATCCCAGGCCTTGCACGTCATCGTCACCTCTTTCTGCCGCTGCTCCTCTCGTCTCTCTTTGCCTCTTTCTCTTCCTCTCTTTCGGGTTTCTGCGATCTCTTTTGCTGGACTTTTGCGCTGCTTCTATTGTTCTTTGTTGGGCTTTGCTTCATCTTCACCCTTTCGACTTCTGCACACTTCTGTTGTGCAGATTGGGACACTCCTTCGCTGTTCGCTGCTCGATCTCCAAATCAATGGCCCGAGGCCTATTTATTCATATATCTTAGGCCTTTTGATTATTGCCCCTTGCTCGCCTTAGACCTTTCCTTTACCTTACCTCCGCCTCCTCCGTTGCTCTCAATGCTGCCACCCCACCCACCCCTCGACACCTAGTCATATCTCTGGTGCTCGCTTACACTTGCGTTTCATCATCATTATCACGCGTCCCTTCGATATTTATCTGTATGATATTCCCTTGCTAGTTATTTCAAGTTTTCATCTGCTTTCTCTTTCTCAACATTTCATCTCGATTCTTATCACATGCAAATTCACCCAACTCCATTTCTCATTTCCCGTTCTCGCTCGATTTCCATCCATCAATCAGCCCGTCTCTCCAATGCACATTTCCGATTTGTAACGTACATATATGCGCACACCCCCCAATTTTTTGCTTATCGACTTTTTGCATTATATGTAGTTATATATCTGATATCTGTCCTTTTTCATGTTCATTGTATCTATTGTCTTTTTTGCATACCTGAACTACTGATCGTTTTTTTCAGGGCGCTCGCTACTTGGGCGCCACCAAGTGCTGCACTAGCACCCTCCCTCGATCGTCACAATACGTGCATGTGTTTGTCGTCTGCCCACGTCCTTGGATTTAGGGCCGTCGCAGCCGCGGGGGTGACCCACAGGTCTAAGGCCTGGGGATTATACCACCCACACGCTGGTTGTGTGGTGCCCCCTCCCGCCCACTGCTCTAGAACCCGAACTACAGTTCTTGCTACTAACAATCTATCTATCAAAGTCCAAAACTGTTCAGATTACTATTACTTATTAACCAACCAACCAAATCAAATAATATCGAAAGCAATGAGACATCTGTATTCTGTGGTGAAAGGGGTTTAAAAGAAGGCTGTTCGTGTATAGCAGAGCAATAATACTTGGAACACAAAAGAACAACAACATTATTGAAAAGCGGCGACACAGGGATACATATAGCGATAGCGAAGCGACGAGATAACTATGCGATGAGAAGGGAGAGGGAGAATATAGGCACATTATATAGCAACCAGACAAGTCCGTGACCAAAATATGAGAAAGTATATGCGAAAGCATTGGTGTTACCGGGATGTCTATGTGCCAGCAAGACACAACAATCCGGACACATCGTGTCTTCGTATCCATCAAATACTTCCCTCGGCCATCTTAGCCTTGTAATACCTAACCATCTCCTCCAACCCCATTCTAACCGTCCACCTTGGCTGCCAGTTCAAAGATTCCTTGGCCCTGGTCGTATCAGGCCTTCTCTTCTGCGGGTCGTCCGTGGGCATGGGCTTGTAGATGATCCCGACCTTTCTGTCGGCCTTGTCGCCGTCTCTCTCTTGCACTTTTTCGACGACGTCCCTGACGAGCTCGGCGAACTCTCCAATAGTGAATTCGTCCCCGTTACCAATATTGACGGGTCTGGTTTCGTCAGAGTTCATGAGGGCGATGAGACCGTCGATGAGGTCGTGGATGTATTGGAAGGAGCGAGTCTGTTTGCCGTCGCCATAGACGGTTAGGTCTTCGCCTTTGAGGGCTTGCACGATGAAATTCGAGACAACACGTCCATCATAGGGGTTCACTAAGAGGGTAAATCATATGATTAATAAATAAAAAAAGACCCTCGATGTAGGGCAGCGATCGCGATAGACTTACTCCGTGGACCATAAGTGTTGAAAATACGTGCCACCCGTACATCAACGCCGTCTTGACGGTGGAACCCGTATGTCAAAGTCTCAGCGATCCGTTTTCCTTCATCGTAACAGGCACGGGGGCCGATAGGGTTGACATGACCCCAACTGAAGAATCAAATGGAAAAATTATCAGGAGCCCTCGATAGCCTAGTCATCGGACAGAACGTACTAGTCTTCCGATTGAGGGTGAACCTCAGGATCACCGTAGACCTCTGGAGACATTGAAATGAGCGCCTCATGTGTGAGAAAGCGAGAAGACGCCGTACCCGATGTGCTGGTTAGGAGGAAGCGTGCCTTGACGCGCTTCGCCAGGCCCAACATATTCAATGTACCCATAAAGGATGTCTTGATTGTTTTGACGGCATTAAATTGGTAATGTGGAGGCGATGCAGGACATGCGAGATGATAAATTTCTGTGTCAAGGATAAGGGTAAGGGTAGAGCGAAAAGTTAATTGGGCGCCCGAAATTTAATCCCAGAAAGGAATAGGATGCGGAAGTAGGCACTTACGATCGCATTCGATCATAAAAGGTTCGACAACATCGTGCCGCACGAGTTCAAAATTGGGATGGCCGACCCAGTGACTGACTGTCGTTTTGGAACCTGTGAAGAAGTTGTCCAGGACAGTCACCTCGTGGCCGAGTAACATAAGGCGGTCGACGAGGTGGGAGCCGACGAAGCCAGCGCCCCCAGTGACGAGAATGCGTTTCTTTTGTGTTGGGGTGAGAAGTTTTACGGGTGGGAAGCGAGAAAGGGTGGTGTAGGATATTGCATGGATGTCTGGATGGTAGATCGACTTGGACTGGTATGCATGGCCCTGGATGAACTTTGCGTGCTGAATCTCCTGGGTCTCGTCGTCCAGCTTGCTGACATCCGGGATGTCATTGGCTGAGAGGACATAATGGGAGCGTAAATACAGGGAACGAAGCACGTCCAAGCGAACTTCACTGTCGAATCCGAAGCGGTTAAAGCCCACTGATGTAATCTCTTGGCCGTTCTTGTCGAGGGTGACGATCTACGACAGAAGAAGCAACAGGGTGTTAGTCAACAAGGCCAGGAAGCATTAAAAGCCACAAGGGGGTTGTCCGGAACAGGGTGAGGCACAAACCTCCTGGGAGGAAGTAACTAGTTGAAGGGGTCCCCGACGCGATATCATTGAGAGAAGAAGGAGCAAAAGGTGGTACGGTGCGCACAGAACTGAGGAAAGGAGACTCACGGGGGAGGTAGACATTGTGTTGGGTAAAAAGAGGAGTCAAGCACTGAAGGGGCAGCAAAATAAGGAACGGCGATTTGGGCTGTACTCGGACGCTTATAACGGTGCGCCGTAAGCCCCTGACTTAGGTACTATCGCCTCTCGATTAGATAATCGCCCTTGCCTTTTCCAGCACCCTCCCACGTCCAATTTTTGCCCTCACCATGCCCCGCGCATCCAAGCCGTCGCGCCCGAGGCACGACCCCCTCCATGTCCAGCTGCACGACGACGAGATCCAGTCCAAGTATGGCCGCGTAGCCCAGCCAGGGAAGCGGAAGAAAACCAAAAGGAGCCAGACGGATGATGAGGACGACCGAGAGGTACAGGGCTTCTTACTCGGCCCGTATATGCGCTCAACCCAGTCAGACGATCCTAGACCCAAAGACCTCGCAGCGCATCTTTGCCCTGGCGAAGGATCAGCAGGAGGAGCTCGAGGTACCAGACGATGACGAAGAGGAAGAGGCGGCAGATGCCAGAATGGCCAGGTTCTCGCAGATAAGGGAACAAGCTGTCGACGAAGACGACGAGGGCCTGTCAGATTTAGACCAGGCAGAAGATGCTGGAGATGTAGAGGAGATACTTGTATGGCATGTCTCGTTTCCTCGCCCCCACCAAAGCTCAATTGTTCACCAAGGAAATAGATGAGGGAGACATGCAAGCACTCGACGCTTTGCTACCACAAAATGCAGCAGAAAGACGCACCCTGGCCGATATAATCTTCGCAAAGCTGGAGAGCGGGGAAGT
Source organism: Volvariella volvacea V23 (assembly GCA_000349905.1). Taxonomy (NCBI): domain Eukaryota; kingdom Fungi; phylum Basidiomycota; class Agaricomycetes; order Agaricales; family Pluteaceae; genus Volvariella; species Volvariella volvacea. The sequence continues at coordinate 2,015,917 of KB722736.1, read as the reverse complement.
CGCAAGCACGGCGACGATTAAGAGAGCCAAGCAAGGTCAAACTCTCAACCCATTTATGCCAAGGCTTTTTCTGATTGCAGGCCTTCGCAGGTGATGAACGGCCTGATCCAGCAGCAGGTCTTGATCCTAAAGTTGTAGAAGCTTATACAAAGTTCGTTGCTTTCAACTAACTCTGGTCCTGCCGCTCACGCCACCAACCGTCAGGCTAGGGCTATTCTTATCAAAGTACAAGTCAGGGCCTTTACCTAAAGTATTCAAAGTCATCCCTGCTCTCCCAGCATGGGCGCGTCTACTGGCACTTACATCACCAGAAAACTGGTCTCCGCATGCATGCAGAGCGGCCACCAAGATGTTCATCTCTACCATGAAGCCGCCGCAAGCACAACTATTTCTCAGCGTTGTCCTGCTTGATGCTATTCGAGAAGATATTAGAGTCAACAAAAAACTCAACCCTCACTATTACGAGGCACTCAAAAAATCTCTCTTCAAGCCTGGTGCTTTCTTCAAGGGCTTGATCTTCCCCTTGCTCGATGTAGGCGTCCACTCACACTATACCTAGCTGCATCTCATCAGGCGATAGACCGGCTGTACGCTCAAAGAAGCTGCTATTGTTGCTTCCGTTCTGGCTCGAGTCAAAGTTCCCGTTCTCCATGCCTCAGCTGCTCTCTTGCGAATAGCAGAGATGGATTATACCGGTATGCGATTTCTGTCGCTGCCAAATGAAAGGGCGGCTCATCGATATGCATACTCTAGGTCCAAATTCTCTATTCATCCGCGTTCTGATAGACAAGAAATTCGAACTTCCATACAAAGTCATCGATGCTCTTGTCTTCCACTTTATACGACTGGCAAATACATACAAGGCTCGTTCAAGAGCCGATTCTGAAAAACTCCCCGTGCTATGGCACCAGAGTTTATTGGTGTTCGCTCAACGGTGGGTCTTGGCTACCAAATTGCCATTTTCACGGTCACTCATGGGTTGCCTTTCTTTGGTGCTGTAGGTACGCATCTGATTTAACACCAGACCAAAAAGACGCCCTTTTGGACGTCATCAGATCTCAACAACATCCGCAAATAAGTCCTGAGATACGGAGAGAGCTGGTTAATTCCGTTGTTCGAGGAGCTCCACGCGAACCAGTAGATAGCGACATTGAGATGTCATGAGATGGCACTTCTCCGATCGTACTTCTACTCCTATGTGTATTGATTTCAGTGAGATGTACGTTTCTGTACGGCGTTAGTTGCTTTCTCCTAGTTGGCAGTACCAACAAAAATCACACTACAAATACATTTGGATACCATGAAGTCATACAAACGCATTAAGAAGTCGCCCATTTGCTGTCCAACATCTCGTTGCTTGTCCCGTTCGTCTCGTCCAGCAGCATATCGGCCGCTTCAACGCCTGCAACCGGCAATCGAAGCATTCCCTGCCCACTTGGGTGGGGAACGTGGGTTGGGAGTATGCCTGCTTGGAGTAAAGCTGACGCTTGATCCCACCAAATGTGTTCTACCACCAAGAAATGATCAATATACGTAGACGTCGCAGCACATATTTACGGTGGCTTACCGTTGTAAAGTCTATCTCCACGTACGTTGACCACGGCTATTGCAGGGATGGTCAACTTCTTTCCCGTTGGTGGTATACTAGGGAGTAACCAGTCAATCGTTTTATCGTGAGTCAGCGTGGCCACGAATTCATCTATTAGACGTTAAGCACGATTACACCAGCTTGGGGGTAGTGAGACTAACCTATGACGCGATCTGGTCCAACCGTCCGAGTTACTGTCACCAGCTTCGTGTCCGCGGGGTTACTAGTAATATACCAATGGCGTCAGTTGATCCATTTAATAGGGAGTCTGGGTCGACTTACTTAAAGATGAAGTGGTCGCGATAGAACGCTGTGAGCGCTTCACGACCAATTCCCCCGGCCAGCTAGCGAAATTGAGTACAAAGTATCAGATTAACATCCCTCCACGCACCGTCGGCACATGATTGACATATGGTTCTTGCTAAATTATCATGGATGAGCAAAAGCCCCAGTACAAAAATACAAAGGCCCTACCACCATAGTTGCCATAGTCTTCGCGACACTTCTCAACGCAAACTCGTAGTAGGTATGCTCCTCCCAAATGGCTTCAAGGTCAAATATCGGTCCACCAAGCCATTTCCGGAGGAACACCAGCGTTCGGCTATGTGCCTGTGCTGCAGATCCCGGTTCGTATTCCGCGACTTGGGGCAGGACGAAATGAGGAGAGGTCGCTTCGTTGTAACGGTGGAAGGTAACGTTGTCAGGTGTAGATGGAAGCTCGTTGAGTCCGGACGAGGGAATGTGGATTAACTGGGGCTGAGGAAGGCTCTCCAGATCCTGGGGTATTCCGTATACTGTCAGACAGGCGAACAAAGGATCCTGGGATATCTTGACAGCATTTACTACGGCATCAAACCAATTCACATCGTACACTGCAAAGTATCTTAGTCACGCGGGGCACTATACGCATGAGAACGCCGAACGAACCAATGACACCAAACCTGTCTCTTTGATCCAACTCCTTGAGTTTAAGTAAGGCCTTGCGCCCTTCAGTCAACGAATTCGTCATAAACTCCAGGCTCTGTGCTGCATCACCTCCACCTCCCGCCTCTGGGGTAATGCCGATCACAGCAAATCCTTCCTCGGCCCATTTCTGCACCGGTTCCGGGTCAAGCGGTTTCTTAGCCCTGCTTGAAGGGTTCAAGGTATGCAATGGAGGTAGAATGAGAAATAGCCCTGGGCCTGTCCCTCGTCGAGTAAGAGGAGGCTGAAGAACGATATGAGAATCAAGTTGGGCCCTCGGCGCAGATGGAAGAGGAGGGGCTTGTTCGTTCTCCGAGGTGGGATCGTACTTTGTTGGTGCAGACATGGCGGCGATGATAATTATCGTAGACAATACCCATGGGAGATATAGATATGTGTCTCATGTCGCACGTGCTACCACTATACCTATGCTTCGATTCTTATGGACTCGTGATACCCGGGCTCACCACTGGCGTTGGGGGTGGTCATGGCGGTCACATCGGGTCATACCAGGACGCCCAATGTTAGACCCCTTAATTCGCAGGCACTTGGCCAGATTCGTGGCTTGGGACCTCTCACGTACCGTTTACTACTGTGCGCTTTTCCCGCTAGTCCCCGTGCTTGGGTCTTTGGCTGATTCTTGTCGACAGAAAGTCGGAGATGGGATGCTTAAGAAGTTTGGTCACTGTTTTCATTGAAGTCATGCGGGCTACATGGGCGCGATATCGTTAAATACAACACCATTCGTGGAACATTCGAATTTCACTTACCATTCATCCTTTGGTAGTATTATTGTGGCTAATCTAGGTGCCCATATCTAATACAAACGTTAAACGAAAGTCAGGAGTCTAGATTACCTATGGCAACACTATTCATTGGTAATACGAGCAGTTGAATGTGCTGTCAACCAACCCATTATTAGACTGGTGGTGGTTTTTACAAATAATTAGCACCACATCGGTTACCTTGGCAAGCACTACCTGTACGCAGAGATGCCCTGGGAGGGTCACGCCTAATCGTAAGCTAGCTGTAGGAACCATTCTTATCAGCTCCCAGTAACCTCGATTCGTCGAATACAAAGAAGTGATTCTCTGCCCACCGGGTGCTCCACTGATATGATGTGGCTTCTAGAAAGAAAGCTGTTGGGAGAAGGCCTAGGGCTGTAGTAATCCGTGAATGGTGATCGGCAGACTACCCGTCAGGGCTCTATTGTTGACGCGGGGAATGCACTTGACGAGCTTCATGGAACACACTAGTATGATACGAAAACAAAAGCAACAGCATTGGTAGCATACTAGTAGTATCCCAGCGGTTGTCAATCCTAGACTTGCACAATATATTGTACCTACTTGGCCCTTGATATTTAACAATTCTTGTTCCGTAAAGGCGTTTGGAGCTGGTCAGGTGGGTATTAGTTGTGGTAATACTACACTCTATAACCTGACCATATGCGTTACGAATGCCATGCTCAGATGATCAAATGAATGGCGTCGAATTTTCCTGGTTTCTGTCCCTTGAACATTGGAATAGATATAAGCCTGATACAACTATGCCGTGCAGGTAAGTTCCCAAGTCATGACATCTGCACGTCCACGCTGGGAGCCCCCGAAGGGAGCTCCAAAATGGGATAACGACGATGGTCTTGAGAAGATGAAGGAGCACCTGCAGACTGCAGTTGTCCTCGAGCTCAATACCATACCTCTCTACCTGTTTGCCGCTTTCACTATTCAAAAAAGCGGTCCCGCCTCGCACAGCATTTTCCGTACATGCGGTTTTGTTCATTTGTTGGATTATGTGCTAATTCGCTTTCAATAGAGGTCGTGAAAGAAGAAATGCTTCACCTCGGTTTAGCCGGCAACATCCTTCGTTCCATCGGTGGCTCGCCGTTGTTGTATGCACAGAACACTGTACCACAGTTTCCGGGAACCATCTTCTATGATCGTGTACCCTTGGACCTCAATGCGGCAAATAAGGCGACGATTAAATCGTTTCAGTCAGTGAGTACATTGGTCCCTGCAATGAACAAATTATAATCAATCTATGTTCATGTAGCTTGAACGACCGGAAAAACGTCCTGAACTTTTGAGGCAATTCAATGACCTCTTACCGGGGTACCAGAGCATTGGAGAATTTTACCATTCAGTTGAAGAAGGTGATCCTCTTAATCTTTATGAATGAGCTTAAAACCCTTACTTTTTGAATATATATTCCAGGCTTGAAGATCCTCGACGCGAAATTCCAAAAGGAGGGAAAGCGACTCTTCGACCCAACTACTCAGACGGAGCAATTCAGTTCGAGTGACGGATCATGGTATGACGACGACATGCGCACCATTGCGACTCTCGATGACGCTCTCAAGTCGATGGAGCTAATTGTTGAACAAGGGGAGGGTGGTACTGGCACAGCTCTACCACCCGGGGAGCGCTCTCATTACCAAGTCTTTACAGACCTTTTGGCAGGTCCGGACTTGGATTGTTATTCGGTTGTGAAAAACCCCAAAACGCGTGGTCTTCAGGATGAGCCGGTTTATCCAGTATGTCGCACCTTCAGTCGCGAGCGTAATTAACCATGCTATTGCCATTCAGGTGTTGCAAGCAAGTGATGCTGCATACTGCTACCTCCTTCTTACAATTGAGAAGCTTTGGGAATACAGCGGTCCCCAGCGCGGTAACCTAATTGAAAATAACTTGATGAAGTTGATGAAAAAAGTTATTAGACCAATCGCCCAATTTTTGGTCAAGCAACCACTCACAACGGTGCCCAATCACAATGCAGCGGCCTGCTTCGATTACTTCCCGTTCCAAAGTGGCCAAGCTCTGGCTCAACTCAAGGGAGCGGTGAAGGAGGCTATAGCTAAGTATCCGAACGACTTGGCCGCAGTTGGTCAAGTTGTGGACAATCTGATTGATGTTGAAGCGCTCTAATGGTGGTTGTATATGAATCCCCGGCACCGACTGTTGTAACTGTGCATTGTAATAAATGTCCTTTTGGGTTGAGCAAATGTAGTTTTTGGCATCTAAAACCCTAGAGGATCTAGGATACTCTGAATTAACTGAAAGCAATCGCACGCATAAACCATAGTACCAAAAACTAGACAATATAAATACCACACCTTCCACCGCGAGATGTGCACTACAGTTTAAACTTGAAATACGTAAGCTCTTCCACCACCGAGGTGCTCTGCTGCCCAATGTCATTTCCAATGCAAAACTTTAGTCGGGTGATGGATGAAGCAGTGAACATGTCTCCAAAATTAGCAAGTATCATTACAATGGTGGGGGTTGAAGCAGGATAGCATTTTACTTGTATCGAGTCGCGCCTGTAGCTAAATTGAGAATTTATGATCACATGCCCAAGAACACGAGAGCAGAGCTCTTAGCAATCCCTTAGCCAGCTACCGTCATCCTTGGAGCCGATTGCTCGCAACAAAGAAAACAGGTTACTTCGGAAAATATCTGTTTATTGCATCCAATCCACCGCCAAGGACATAATAAAGCTCGAGCGCCTGGAGCGCGAAGAGCAGGCCCACTCCCCAACAAACCGATCTGTCTCCGCTTGGTTCTGTGAGGACCTTGTGGCAAGAGAAGGAATATCCATTAAAGCGGCCTAATGTCGGAATAGCTTACAGTTGGCCATCGGAAACAAGGCATATCAACGCTGCCAACTCATGCATCGGGTGTTATCCTACTACGGGCCGCCTGCTCACTTGATGGAGGTTACGGCAGCTCATTATTCGTTATCCCATCTCCCATATGCCTTAAACGGAATCGTATCCGCATGGGTATGATACTTTATGGTACTGCTCGGTCGGATGTGCACTCACGTGTTCTTTTGTAGGGTAGGCGTTCTCTCGTCAATGCACTTCGCTTTCTCCCTATAGTGGTGTTCACCCATGGAGAAGTTAAACTTACCAGCTTCTTTATGCGCTGTAGGAAGCGCTGCGAGATTTTTCCGCTGTCGAAATACTGGGCCTCTTTGCTCGTCTAGTGTTTAAGAGGGCACCGACACGTTTCACTTCCTCAAGGGCAGTCCCAACATGAGGATCCCTATTCTCGCTTGCCTGCTCTCTGCATCCGCATTCTTGACCTTCGGGCGCTCAGTAACCCAGCCCAAAGTCAATGCAATCAACCTACCGCGACAAGAGAGCAGGAGTCCATTGCAAGACATTGTGGGTTACTTATCCTAAAGTATTAATGCGTAATCGACTGAACACCCTGTAACACAGGTTACATGGGATGAATATTCTCTGAAGATCAATGGGACCCGTTTGATGGTGTTCAGCGGGGAGGTACACCCCTTCCGGTGGGTTTCCTACTTAATCAATGTTTCCACATATTCTCATCCACCTATAGTTTGCCGGTGCACGACCTTTGGATCGACGTGTTCCAGAAAATCAAGTGAGCTGCGTCCGTCGACATTCCTGAAATAATCTAATGGGAGACCACCAGATCCCTAGGGTTCAATGCAGTATCCTTTTATGTCTACTGGGGCTTGCTGGAACACAAGCGCGGAGAAATCTCTTTTGATGGGTTCCGAGATCTCAGGCCTTTCTTGGAGGCTGCTAAGAAGGTTGGACTATGGTTAATAGCACGTCCAGGGTACGCGTGTCCTGCCTCGAACCAATGGGAATGACTGAACACGCATAACAGACCTTATATCAACGCAGAAACATCTGGTGGAGGCTTCCCTGGCTGGGGTACATATACTCCAGGCCTCTGGAGGACTTCCAATGCGTCCTACGTCAAGGCCTACGAGCCATATCTACTAGCTGTCAACAAACTGATTGCTGAGTATCAGATCACTAACGGAGGACCCGTAATCCTAGTACAGGTATGTCCAAAACTATCATAACTGGACAACTTACAATAATATCTTCTCAGTCAGAAAATGAGTATAGTGGATTCCAGGAGCCATACACCGAGGACTTCGAGTATGAGAAACTATTGATCGATCAGTTCGTAAGTGAAGGCACTTCTGCCAAGGCGTCAGATATTTTGACAGGTCATATATTCCAGCGCAACTCTGGTATTGTAGTCCCAATTACAACGAACGATGCTTGGCCTGGAGGTCATTATACCATGGTCGATATCTACGGTAAGATTAGAATTGCTCATAGAGTTTGCCACTAAGCTATCCATAGGTTACGACTCGTATCCAAATGGTTTTGACTGCTCGCATCCTGATGTATGGCAGCCAGACGCAGTTCCAGAGTATGCCCCCCTAGTGTTTACGCCACTGCAATGCGCATAATAATAACCCATCATACAGGTGGTTCTGGGACGCACACCTTGCGGCCAACCCAGAGGATCCTAATGCGGTTTATGAATTCCAAGGTGGAGCATATGACGGATGGTAAGCGTTCTGGCTAACCTGCTCAAATCTATTTTGACACCGCCGTGTAGGGGTGGGTCAGGATACGAGACGTGTGCCCAATTGACTGGTCCTGCGTTTGAACGAGGTAAGAATCGGGCTTAATTACCCTTCTCAAACGCACTTCGTGGACTCACAACATGCAGTTTTCTACAAGAATCAATTTGCACTATGCACAACGATATTTAACCTCTACATGATCTTTGGTGGGACTAACTGGGGTATGGCAATCAAATATCGTCTTGGTCGGGATGCATGCTGATCTTGTAAAATAGGCGGCATTGGCCATCCTGGAGTTTACACATCCTATGACTATGTAAGGACAGAAATACCATTATTCATCTAGAGGCTCTAACGATAATGCAGGGTTCAGTGATAGCAGAAGACAGGACCTTAAGAGATAAATACTATGAACTCAAGTCAATCGCCAACTTCGTGGCTGTTTCCCCGGCATATCTGACATCACGCCCCATGAACATCTACGCAACGCAGGGTGCATTTACTGGAAATCAGGCCTTGAAGACCACGCTAGTCCATGACGTTGTTGGAAATAAGACAAGCTTCTACGTTGTTAGGTGTGTGTATCCAAGGTGCGCTCTAGAAGAGCATAGTATTGATCAGTAAACGCATAGACAAACCGATGCCTCCTCAAATGCTCAGCAAACTTACACCTTAGAACTCCCCACTAGTATTGGGACCCTCAAGATCCCAACGCTTGGTGGTTTACTCACTCTAAACGGCAAGGACTCTAAAATCCATGTCGTCGACTACAAGGCTGGATCAACGACATTGCTTTACTCTACCGCTGAAATCTTGACTTGGTGCGTGTACGACTTGAATGCCCTAGTTTACCTTGCTTATACAGATTAGGTCGACTGTTGACAAGCGTGATGTTATCATTCTTTATGGTGACGAGGGTCAACTCCACGAAACAGCGATCACATTCTCCCCTCTATCAGGTGCAATTCCTAGTGCCAAAGTCGTGTATGGTAGCGGAACCATCAAGACGAAGGTCCTTGAGGGTGGTGCATTAGCCATTCAGTATAAGACAACTTACCAGACAGTAGTTGAAGTTGGTTCGACACTTCTTTACCTTGTTGGTAAGTGCATCATATACTGAGTCTCCACAGGCCATTTGACGGAACATGGAATGGCAGATCGTCCTACCGCCTACCAATTCTGGGTCCTGCACACACCATCAACTGGACCTTTCGCATCCTTCAACACGAAGAATCCGGTTATCGTGAAAGGCGCATACTTTATGCGCTCAGCTACCATCACCAACAGAGGTCTGGCTCTTACTGGGGACATGGATGAGGCTACTGGTTTCGAAATCATCGCTCCTGCTGCTGTCACCAGAAGCATAACGTTCAATGGAGAGTCATTAGACTTGATCCCTAGTGGCTATGGAACAATCGTCAGCAAGCGCAATGTTAATCTGCCGGATATCCGTCTACCCAACTTATCCAATCTAAGCTGGGTAGGTCTTGCTCAAGTAGGGTAATCACAGTGCTTACCGAGTCCTCCGTTAGAAAACTGCAGATAGTCTCCCCGAAATTCAGCCAACCTACTCCGATGCTCTCTGGACTTTGGCTAACAAGGAGAAGACCGATAACCCAATGCAACCTCTGAATACACCCACCGTCCTCTACGCTGGAGAATATGGGTACCACACAGGCAATATTCTTTGGAGAGGTCACTTCAATGCTACCGGGGAACGTGGTTTCAAAGTGAGCATTATCGGTGGAGACGGTTTTGCCTATTCCGTCTGGCTAGACTCGACCTTCATTGGCTCGTGGGAAGGAGATGCACGCCATAGCAGTTACGAGGGGATATTCAACTTCCCTTCAACCCTTCGACCAGGATCTAGCCATGTTTTGACAATCTTGCAAGATCATATGGGTTATGAGCTGAATTGGTGGGCTGCGGGAGAGTTTTTCAAGATCCCAAGAGGCATTACAGGGTACTCGTTCATTGGCGGTAGTAATACTACCGTCAGCTGGAAAGTAACTGGTAACTTGGGTGGTGAAGATGTGTGTCGATCACTCTCTGCACGTTTAATAATACTGACCCCCGTCGCAGTATGTGGACAAGACCCGTGGCGGGTTGAATGAGGGTGGTCTCTACGGTGAAAGACAAGGTCAGTCTAGGGCATAGCATATAGCATTTGTTTTTGTTTATTAAATCGTGGATGAATCGTCAGGTTGGCACCTTCCTGGATTCGACGACTCTCGGTGGAAAACTGGGAAGCCGACCGATGGTATCTCTCAAGCCGGTGTAGGCTTCTACAGGTGAGACCGCTGCACTCTTCGTAATGAATTCACGCCTAAACGAGGCTGTCACCATAGGACGACCTTCGATTTGAACATTCCTAAGGGTGTGGATGCCTCTCTCGCCTTCGTAACATCTAACTCGACAGAGAATCCGCACTTCCGTGCCAAGGTTGGTGAAACTTTCAACTTGTGTGGTACCCAATACTCATTTCCGTTGTTTAGTTCTACGTTAATGGCTATCAGTTTGGAAGATATAGTAAGGATATCCACAACCTCAGGCTCCTGCCACACTCACAATGGTGTTTCCAGTCAATCATGTTGGACCCCAGGTGTCATTCCCTGTTCGTGAGTATTAAACCATGAGGCTTTATCATTCTTCATTGGTTCTAACGTGGCCCGTAGCTCAAGGCATCTTGAACTTTAACGGGCCCAACACCTTAGCGATTGCTCTCTGGGCCGGAAATAAAGGCGGTGCGAAGCTCAACTCTCTTGAGCTTAAGGCCTTGTCGGTGGTGGAATCAAGTATCAACACCATTAGGAACCAACCTCTCACTCCTTGGAGCCCAAGGAGGGGTGCTTATTAGATAGCGAAAGCATACGCAGCTAAATTATCCATAGTTGTTCATGTCCGATTGCTTGAAACTACGCTCTCCTCATTGTCTACCCATGTTCGAGAAGTCACATGATGGTATGAAGGCGTCCAGGCCAGAGGCACCATTCTATATCTAGGCGATAGGTAGGGTTTACATAACGTTGAGGTCTCCGAACTTCTCCTTGTAACCTGCAATGCACGGAGTTGAGCAATTGTGCGGGACAACTGCCAAGAGGTAACGCACCAGGGACTGTCCATTTACCCTTCTTGAGCATAGTCTCAACGGCCTCGGTGATACGAGGATGAGCGCGACCGACTTCCTCCGTCTGGGCAACATGTCCTCAGAATTTGACTGTCTCCAAGCTAGAAAAGAACATACCGTGAGTTCATCGAATGGTCGGGCCTCCTCAATGTTAGCGAGGGTAGCTTGGAGTTCCTTCAGCTCAACATCGATCTTGGCCTCCGTCTCCTTCGCCTTCTCAACCTACAAGAACGGGAGTATCGTTTGCAAATGCTATGGAAGTGCTTTTCGTGTTACTAACCGCCTTGGCCTCGAAGGTTTCAATGGTCTTGATGTGCTCGTTGACATCATAGGTGACGGGCTTGAAATCACGTAGCAGCTTTTCAGCCTCGTCCACGATAGCCTTGTTCTTCAAGATGGAGCGGTAGTGAGCGAAATCCACAGTTGTGGGTTGTGATGCGTATTGGGTAGAAGCACGTTGAGCATCGAGGTGTCGCTTGCGGAAGGCTTGCAATGAAGCAATGGTTTCTGGGGAATTGCAAAGATTAACGCAACTCCAATACCCAAAACATGTTTGACCAACCCCTTCCGAGACCAAGAGAAGTGTAAATTCGCGCAAAGTCCTAACCAAAATTGAGCAGGAAATTATCGTTCGGCCCCAAAAACACATACAACTGCGACTGCGGATGCTTTTGTTGCCATTGCACTAGAAAAAAGGAGTGTGAGATCGTGCTAAGCAAGAAGAATACTGAGAAATGCTTTACATTTAGAAAAACGGAGGAGTTGGAAAGGAAGAGCTGGATGCGAGCCGGCAAACCCCGGGTGCTCCTGTAAACGCCGAATGCAACCACACACACTGCTTATGTAATCGCGCGCGCACAGCCAAGACGTTCACCGTCCACTGGCACAATCCGAAGACATCCTCTGCGCATACTCAGAACAGAACCAACAGGAGGCACTGCTAGCATTCGACCTTAAGACCTGGCCCACCATTTATACCGCAGTTCATTGGTATCACATCCTGTTATCAAATTCGAATCCCAGTCCCATGACCTGCGTTATCGTGTACGCTGCCAAGTGCCGTATTCGCACGCTTTCGCCTCCTGATGTTGCATGCCTTTGACTATGGTCCTTCAAGAACTTATAACACGATGGCGCGACATTGGGTTTGTCGTCGTGGTGGTTGTCCTCATTCGGCTGGCCATTAGGCGTTCAGTCACACCTATTACTATCGATGAGGTGATTGAGAAGAAGGAGAAAAAAGATCGTCAGCCTGGAGGTAGTATTTTCCGATCTCTATCCTATTTCAGCACCATTGAATTGGGCTCGACGCCCCTAGAATGGGATCCAGTAGATTTTACTTATCCAGAGTTCACTCCGTGTCCACATGAACTCTCGGAAATGAAACCTTTACCTTATAGGCCCTTCCGTTGGGGAGAATATCAGTGAGTATCACGACCTTTTGCAATCCACCCACTATAGCTGATCTATCGAACTTTAGTGTCACGATGGGTATACGGAATATGCCATGGGAGGAGTGGATCGAGGTATCCCACCTGCAATTCTCAAATATGTTACACCCCAGCCTGACCATTTGGTTGAAAGTTGGACAGCCAATTCGCAGAATATCACCGCATTAAAGCTCATCGGATACAAACACGAGGTCAGGGTGTCATTCGCGTGTTGCGGGAATCGCCGGGGCTAGTTTCCTCAGGGATATATGCTGGTGAGTTGCGAGAAGAGGTAGACGATCTGTGCTCATTAAACACTTTTATTAGCGATCGAACTCGTACACGAGCTTGCGGAATATTTATCGAGAAGATACCCTACTACCTTTCAAGTGACCCGGCATGCTTCGACAGCACCCGGCACGCCTTTCTTTGGTTGGCGAGGTGCTATGCCCGTTGAGAAAATTTCGATTGTACCACTTGCGGTATCTTATGAGCTGCCATTAGAATTTTCCATGGAGGCAGCCATTAAGGCATTGGAAATTTCCTCGTTATTGTAAGTCCCAGCCAACAACTAATTCATGCCTTACTCACGCTTTGTCAGGGTGCAAGATGATCTTGTCCTCATGCTTGAAGGTAACTTGATTCATTAGGCCGTCTACTTGCGTATTAGTGCCGTCTAAATGACCTTCTATCGTAGGTACTGATGGAAGATACTACTTTCAAGCTGGTGCTATATGCGTACCAGGTATGTGGCAAAACCCAGAGAAACGCTGCGGTTCAATTAAATTCCTGAAACACTACTCCAGGCTTTTGGCGAATCCAGGACAAAATCGGTATGCCACTTGATGAGATTCATACCTCAGGACATGTCCCTCAGTGTAAGTTTGGCACCCTTTGGTAATCTGCTTCCTTTGTTGTCACCCGATATACCGACGCGCTACGTCCATGCGGCCTCAAGCCTTGCATAGCCTTGTTCTATTCTCAACGCTCATCCCAATCCGAGGGGCCTTGGTGATTGCGACTTGCCGGTCCATGTCGGCTGTCCTCGTATAAACGCTTAACCTCAACCCCTCCTATCAAGTTACCATATGCTTAATATGTGCCTCCCATACTCATGGTCTTCCTCGCAGATCGAGAGAAGCTGCATACTAGTTTGGAAAGGTTTTTCCGTCGTTTGCCAGTTGACAAACCCGTCATTCGCAATAATTACTTCGTACAAACCGTCCGTTCGCTTCCAGCAAATCAAAGCCCAGAGGCTCAGAGAGAGCGTATGATCGACCCAGAGGAATTGGCGTGGTCTACGACGACCAATGGTCCAGAAGAAGAGTTTGAACATGGCCACGGAACCTATACGGCGATCACTGAGAAGCCCCAACCTGAAGAATTGCGGTTAAGAAGTGAACGCCAAACATTAAGGCGTCTCCCGAAATCTGGCGCCGTCGCCTTCACTATCCGTACATACCTCACGCCTGTAACGCTCCTTGGACAGGAACGAGGCGTTCCAGGGAGACTTGCTAGTGCTCTGAGAAGCTGGCCAGCTGACGTCGCAGAGTACAAGGGACGAAAACGTTACTTTGATGTATTGGCTGGGTACATGGACCAATGTCATGAAGAACAAGTTAGGAGCGGTGTGATTGGTCCAGAGGACAAAATAGGTCAATACCCGTTCTAGCTGACGTAGTGTGTAAGTTATCCTCGGCATTCTGTTACCGTGTATTTACGTCTTCAAAGGTGGTGGTACAGGTCTTGGTTGTAGTTTCCTGTACCTCGTGTTGCATATCCTTGCAATCCAATCCAGACTTTTTGTTGACTGTGCTGGGCGCAGACAAACAAATCCTATATCTGATCTCATTTGATCAGAACAACGTTCCAATTACCTTCCATGCTCTAGGTTATTTTCCACGGCGTCCCGACCCGAGCGCAATGTCTTTCAACTTTCTAAATCTTGGAAGCTCAGACTCGCCTACAGCCACCAGCCAGGATGCAATAGCGAGGAATATGAAGAGAAAAAATGATACAGAACTTGATCTTAATGTTTCTCCGTTTGCCCCCGAATGGACGTGGAGTACCCTTTAGTCAGATCTTGGTTCCATAAAAACGATATACGTCTGCCGCCACGATTTCAAACTTGCTCATAGCTTTCCGGGAATTGGGTGGGCTCAGGATTCATCTGGCCACCTCTATCGATATTAGAGGAACAACGGGTGCGTCACATCTCTAGTTACCTAACACGGGAAGCCCTATGGTCGGATTCACCACTACAACGGCGTCAGTTGTAACACTAACTTTCGCGGAAACGGATTCTATACTCAGATGCAAGCTAGACCCACACCTTTCGTCAGCATCTCTCTCCTTTGGCAACGCCAACACAGCAATCCCGTCAGGCTTACCCTTGATGACGGAAAATACACACCAAAAGGAGTTTTTGTCTGCCGTACACAGAACATGATGCGAGGTGCGTGAGACATGTACACATCCCTTGCACCCACTTAGAGCTTGTCTCATTCATAGCTCACGAGAATCGGTCTCGTTCGGTCCGACAGAACCACCGACATGACATGGCGTTTGCCAGACTAGCCTCGCGATCGCCGAGCTTGTAGACGCATGATAGGCAAAGGATGCTAGTATATGTCATGCAATTCGGGGCAGGCGGCACCAGTGCTTATCGGCGGCGCCAAAGGGTTGCACATGTTGACGAGCATCGGTGAGTGCGTTGAGACTTGAACCCTGACCGAGGCATCCAGCCTGCATGTCTGATGCTGAGTGCCTCCCTAACGCCTTCAAGCCCAGGTTCCTCCAACGTCTTCCTCCGTTGATGTGATTATCATCGCAGGGTCCAGCGGGAGCGGGAGCCTCCTGGCGTCCTAAGGCTAATCGATCGGGTTCTCGGGAAGGAACATCGCGTAACGCTGGCTAAATATGTCAGGTGGACCACAGCCACCCGCCTTTGTCTGCGAGACTCGGGAACGGGAAAAATGTCGCGTGTTGTGCGGGTTCCTTTGTCGGGATCTTGGGTGATCGCGCGCGCGCTCTCCCGATTTGCAATTGGTCGACCAGAATTTTCACCGCCACGGAGCCTTACCTTAGGGTTGGCCTGTGCATGGTCTCTTGGGTACAAGCACGGAGTGCACTCCTCACCCATCCTCCCTCACATCATCGCTCAGGTATTGATCCGGCATTGACCACTCTAAATTGTACACAATGTATGGTTACCCTAGGGGCCAACTATGATGGCATTATGTCCTACTATAAACACCAAGCCCTGCACACTGGCACACACCAAACGAGAGCATCCCTTAATGGACACATGCTCATTCATTCCCGCAAAGTAAGTGAAGCACAAAATTTTCGTACCCTTTTTACGATCCACACGTCCACCTTTTGACCACCCTTGCGACCATCCCTCACCAGAAGGTCCTCCCTCCTTCCCCGTCCACTTGGAGTGACAGGGCGTTTGATTAATAGACATGGGATGCGTTGCTGAAAGTTACGGGGTTCCGATTGTCCAATCCTTGCCACTGCATTGACAATGGGTGTCATCCCTTTTTGCCTGCCAAGACATATTATGACATTGATAAGTCCCGCGTCTGTTTGGACATCGGGATGGGGTTGCATAGCACATCTGACTTGGAGGTCTTGCGCATGGCACTGTATCCACCGCCGACAGGACAAGCGAGGCTCTGTGCAAGAGAACCACGTTTTGCGTGCGGGAAAAAAGGTCAAGGTCGTTGGGTCGATGCGTGATTGGATGACTCTGCAAAGGGCCCTTGCAACCTTCCTCGACTGGATTTAGACATCTGGGAGTGGGAGTGGGCGTGGCATGGACCCTCGTGTCAAGGTTCAAACAGAGACTGTCGATGTAGCTTCTCTGACAGAGAAGCAAAACCCTCGTACACGACAAGTGATTGTCAAGTCACCCCTTTAGATTAACATTCTAAGCGGGGCGGTGGGAGTTGTGAGTAAATGTACCCATGCCGCGCAGCATTATCGGAAGCAACACATACACATCTCTCATCCACCAATCCTCGATGACATCCATGACAGGTACAGCAACCACGAAAAAATTTGCCGAGACCCCTCCCTCCCACGTGCATTGGTGCAAACGGAGGAATACGCTTCCGTCAGTGCTTACGCTGAGGCTTATGTACGCCCTTCGATAACGCTCTCCACATTGGTTTGGACTCGATTCTTGTCCCTGACGGGTGCGGGGCCCTTGGGCCTTGTTGATCGTCGACTTTCCAAACCGGGCGTGGGTCCTATTTGAACGCATCAAGCTGAGCGGAGAGCAGTGGACTGAAAGAGGGACGCTGGGGATCGATGGAGATGGCTCCCACAGCGGATGGTTTCGATGCCTATCTGCTATGGGAGCACCTAGCTACTAACGGGCACTATACGCATCCTTGACCTGAACGGTGCGCGTGCAAATGAAGACAATTAGTTCCGGGAAGACGACAAGTCGACAAGCAGACGCACATGAGTCATGTGGATGCGTCAGAGGCGTGCGACGCGAAAATTAGCTATAGACTCGTAGGGCTTTCGATTTGGTGAAGAGCATTGATAGTGTCATGAGTGTATGTACTAGTGCCTTGGAGCTTTATCTGTCCGTCGTAGTGCCATCGAAAATCATTCTAGACGTCATCGGGCAGAACGATGGATGTCGTTGTCTGATAAGCCCCTTGTTGGGGGGATTGGTGCCGATAGCAATGTCGCAGTAGCGCCACGGGGATGGGTCACATAAGCGCGTATTTTGAGTTGTATCAATTCCAATCATAACGCTTATGGCAGTCGCCTCGGGGTCTTTAAGGGCGAAGCACGCACACTTCTGACAGTGGACCCGACGCTCAAGGTGTTCTAACATTGCAACAAAATTCTCAAGCGCTGCAGAGGCGTCCTCGTTGTGCAGCCTCCATCGGGCACAATCTGGCTCTTGTGGAGGGCTGGACGGTGCAGCGATAGGGAGCACGCGTCCTCGCCACATGTCGGAATCCGGCCAAGCACGGGACCACCCAAATCGGGCGAGTGGATCTTGAGTTTGTGCAAACGGCTTATGATCTTGATGGCATTATCTGTGACGCCATGACGGCATGGTGTTCTCCAACCTGCTCTGCACGAATCCCACTGCCAAGGACATGGGAGGAGGGCAAAGGCGGCAGTCGCCACTGTCAATGGGAGACAATTGATTTGGGATGGGGACTGGTACATTCTGGTGATGAAATGGAAAGAGGATTGGGTTGGAAATGCCGGGGGAGACGGGCATAAGAGGCTCCACACGCATAGGGGGACCGGAAGCGGGGAGGTTGGCATTGCTACAGAGAAGGAAACAGGGCTTCCACGGAATGGTAGATGAGGCTATGTGTGGCACGAAGGGTATTTCGTAAAATCAACGATCATAGGGACAGATTCTGTAAACGGACAATCACCGCAATCTGGATGCAGGCGATTCATATGATTGACTTTGGCAAGCCAGTGTGAACGCGAGAGATTGACGTGAGACGAGGTGGAACACGGACAGGCTACATTGAGCGGTTTCAATGGGGGAGCGGACAGGCGAGAGCAGGCCTACGACATCATGTGAAGGGCCCGCAATGAGCGATCGGGCAAGGGAGGGAGCACTGGTAGCCGAGGGGCAGGGACTGAATTGATAAGCAATTGACGAAAGCGTAAGACGGCGCAGGCATGGACGGTGGGACAGGCTGAAAAGAGGGTTCAAACAAGAATTGGAGGTGGGGTCGGGGGTATTCCGGGTGGGAGGCTGCGTGAGAAGGAGAGCTAGAGAGGATGGGGAAGAAGGGTGGCAGGCGCGGTGCACTGCAGGCGTCACGCTGGGCTGATCATTAAATGCAACGCAAAAATATGACGACAGAATATTGCGGATAAAGATTTGCAGGCAGCAGGCACCTGATTGGAGCAAACAAACAGCCGCAAATATGACGGCGAATATAACCCAGCTACGTCAGCAGTCGTCATTCTGTTTGCAACCCCCAACGTCGTCACTGCCCACTCGAAAGCGGCGGTGCCCCTAACCCTGTGTCCGCACAATTAACAACACACGTCATGTCTCCAAAAACGAACTCGCCCTCATCAACATCCTCTCCCCCGCCCGACTCCAGACGTCCCGCCACCCGCCAGACCAGATCAGATTTCGACCTCGAGCCCAACCCTTTTGAGCAATCATTTTCCGCCACCCCCAGATCAAAGGCCTCCAACCTCCGCACCGCCTCTCCGCACCGCGAATCCCCCCAAGACATTGACGACCAGGCCAAGTTCGCCCACAACGCCCCCGCCCACGACACTGACGCCGTCCAGCGCTCAAGCTCGCCCCAGGCAAACCCCAAGCATCGCAGCGCTTCTCCGTCCCGCCCCGTCCTCCCTCCGCTGTCCTACATCTCGTCTCCCACCGACGCGCACACATGGAATTACGCTAACAACTCCGTCAATTCCCTCCGCTCCGGGCCTCTGTCCCCGGCCATGCTAACTGCTCCCCAGCCCACCAGCGATCAGCCTCATATTTCTTTCGATCCCACATCATTCCGCACTGGCCTAACCCCCCGCACCGGTCTTACACCTCGCACCGGCTTGACTCCCGGAACCGGGCTCACTCCTCTCGTTGGTGGTCCTGTCGCCTTCCCGCCCTCTCCCGGAACTGCCGCCCTGCTGGCGCTGATGAACAACACTGCTGGTGGTGCCCCCTCATCAGGCGCTACAATCACGCCGAATACTCTGAATGCCATTTCCGGTGTCTTGGGCAGCAATGGTACCACTACAAATGGAAATTCTTATCACCACCAACCCGCCAACCCCTCCTCCCTCCACAACTCACATACACAACCCCAGTCAAACGAGCACGGCGCCAACTATCTGACATCTGCCTCTAATGCAGCTAATTCGGCTGCCAACGGCCTCTTCCTCTTATCTCAAGCCCATCAGGAGCTCACCAAGCGAGAAGAAGCACAGGCACGCGCTGGTGCCAACCCTACAGAGGTTAACGGAGCTGCCGTAAATGGAAAGCGGGGTACAAAACGAAAGCCCTACGATGCTGCATCACCGCCTGCTGTCGCTCAGCCGCAACGGGCAGGTACTAAGCGCACGCGCGTCGCTAATGGCCGTCGGAACGACACACCCAACTCGCAGGACGATGACGACGATGACGATAATGAAGACGACAACATGGAGGATGAGGGCGATCTCAATGGCAATCATGCTGTCACGAATCATAACGCAAATGCAGCCGCAACCAATGGTGGGGGGCGACGTGCTGGCAAGAAACCCGAAACTGAGGAGGAGAAACGACGCAACTTTTTGGAACGTAATCGACAGGGTAGGTTTAACCGCAGATTGATTATCCCCTATCTAACTCAATCGGCCATCGTGCTTCAGCCGCTCTCAAATGTCGTCAGCGGAAAAAGGCCTGGCTCGCCCAACTTCAAGCAAAAGTCGAGTTCCTTACCAATGAAAATGAGCGCCTTACATCTGCGCTAGTATCGTCACGGGAGGAGATATCACGATTGAGTGCCCTTGTTGGTGGTGCCGGTGTTGTGGGCAATGTTCCGCTCGGTGTTGGCCAAGTCGGTGTGGCTGGCCCCGGGGTACAGCCTGTTAGCATGAACGTCAGCCTTGCTGCCAAAGGTGCACCACCAGTCGCGGCTGGCGGTGGTCCTGCCAATGGTCGAGGCGGCACAGGATATGGTTACTAATGGAGACGCATATAATGACTCGTAATATTCTGGGGTCCGGGAACGCGTTAGCCCGCTTGGTTCTCAGCTTTTCAGTGTACAAATAATTTTTCTCCAGCTACTCCTGGATGTATCATCACAGCTATGGTCGACTTCCTTCCACCTCAAAACAAATTATTCTATATCAATCCACTGCACCAAGATTACGCAAACCTTCCCAACGCATGCTGACTGCTTGTATGCGTCCGCATACCTGCAATAATCACCGTGTACGCCCTCACGGTACAACCACATGGTGATCAGCTCGTGCCAATAGCTGTTCAAAGGACGACCAGCGACAAGCGGACGCTCTGTCTCTGGAGTTGAATCAGCTGCGACATGAACGTAGGGTCTTTTCTGCGGGAAGAGGTCATAGGGCATGCCGGATGTGGATGGGCATGGATACGACGATGGTCGTTCGTAGACGGAGAGTGGAAGTCATGTTCACGTCATTGCACGAGCTCTCATCATTGTATTGTACGGCACGGACATCCTACAACTACTCTCGTTAGCATCTCTTGGTCACTGTTGGACAGTCATTGACGATGTCTTACGTAGAACGCTCGTATTATAATAACACTAGTCGTTGGCTGGTGTCTGCTGGGTAGGCTAGCTGCAATATACTGCAATACACTGGCACAAAGTTGCGATTATCAAGATCCGAATACGACCGTTGTGCACTATATATGGCTTGTGCAATGCTGATGGCCGTGCCGTCTGTTGGAATGTTCTTTGTCTGCTGGTGCAGGGCTACACTACTTTGTTAGAGGACACGGAGGCCGTCCCTTCGAGCACGTCACAATGATGTGACCAACTCACATCTCCGCGGGATGCGGGAAAGCGTTTTCCAGGTATGTTTTGTGTTCTGCAGTGGGGTGTGCATGCTCAAGTCTGCAGCGGTACGGCTGGGAGGCAGCGTATGCGACGACGCGCACTCTGGCGATCCTCGCACGGCCCAGCGATGTGTACCCATGCCAAGTGGCGCTATCGAGTTCCCGGGTTGCTTGTCAAAAGGTTGATTATCTTTAGCCCTCCTTTCTGAGATCCGGGGCAAAGGAGCCAACATATTACAAGGAAGCCATCGTGATATCTATCGTGTGTTTGTGTATACAAGCCACAGAACATGTGTCGGGTTCTCTGCAGCACCACAACAGTGGTACTCGACCGCTCCAGGGACCCGGACTTTGTACGGGGGGGGCAGGATCACGGTTCAATCAGTGGCCGTATTGAACGTTCAAAATTACCTTTTGCGCTCTGGGTTCTGGGCCGTGGCGATGGGCGTGATTAGACCCAGATGGAGCGCGACACGAGCTGTTGGCTGTTTTCGTGCGAGATGGAGAGATAAGAGGGAACGTGTGGCGTGGGTGGTATGGAGCTAGGGAAGTTGACCCTAGGCTATTTCCATGTCGGGTTTGATGTTTTTTGTTGAAAGGGGACAGTCATGGTGAGTTGGTCATTTGGGAGGAGAACGTGGATTGAACGAGAATCGGACGGAGAAAGATGGGATAAATCGATCCACGAGGTTGACTAGACTTTGCCTGGCTGGTGGGTGTTTGTATTGCGTTTGTTGTTTTGTTGTTTTCTGTCCTTATCTCTGTGTTGTGTGTTTGTGTGTGCTCAACGGGCAATGTGTTAGGACTTGAAGTGGTCAAGGCAAGATGTGCAAAGAAGAGTGTATTTGGAAACTGGAAGCCTATTCCTAAAATTATCCCTCGATGCACAGGAACTAGCAGGTGTATGGTTATGCTCATGTGGCCTTTCATCTCATCATGCTAGCCCTTTCCAAGAGGTGCTTTAAGCAGCTCAATGGCATCAAGGTATGCCTTGCATGACGGGCTACTACAGATCACCCTTGATCACGTCGTGGCCTCGATTCTGATGAAGTAGCTCCGAGGGGCGCCTGGTGGTCACGCAGCATCAGCGTATCTGGCTGGCCCAAATCCTAGACGCCCTTCTCGATGCAATCGCAGACATATCCCCTCGAGTACGGCGAGAAGACGCAACTCGGCCTTACTTCCTGACAGATAGGTCGGTCCTCCGAAGCATGACGTGGGTTGATACCAACCCCTGTTGACAGAACAAAAACCTTGTTTAGTTTTGCTGCATCCCTAGCGCCGACCCTGTATCCAGGAGCACCCAAAAAAGACATTTCGATGGAGTCTTTAGGTCTTGTCGGTCCGGTCAATTTAATCACTCCTTGGGTTTTTCCACAAAATCTGGCTTTGATGGTGGCGTTGCACCCGGTGATTTAGGGTCAAGATTGTGCTGCCAATAGGTCTCCACTGTTCGCAAGTCACAGAACACAGGCCCTGTTGTCGGTTTTTTAATTCATTGGTCAAACTCAAACTCGAATGCGTTTGCGTTGTCAAACGTGCTTGAGAGCTTTTGCATGCAGGCGAAGCGACTTGCAGCCGCAAAACTTTAGTAGCAGTGATGGATCTTCGATGTCCGGAGATACGCGCGTGTTGGGTCGGCCATGCCGATACATGATGGTATATCCCATGCAATCGCCTTATTCAGATGTCGTTCCCACCACCCTGCTTAGCCCCATCTTAACGGTGCTTGTAGTGGTGCTGCTAGGGTCTAGTGGCGGCGTCGTGACGGAATCCGACCTCGCGCGAGCGAATTTCCTCCGCTGCTAGGGAGTGTAAGGAAGTAGGAGGGTTAGGCACACAACTCCAAGGTTCAATTTTCAAAACCCGGGCCCGATGTTTGGCTGCGATGCTGTTCGCCCATAGATGAACGCAGAGTGAAAGGTAAATAGGTGGTCCCTTCGCAACGGAATTTCTATGATACTAAGCACGAAAGTTTTCAGCCTTGCCTATGGTGCGGGGCTTGTGCGCCGGGGGCTGGGCTGCGGGAAAGGCTGATTTCGTACAATTAACAGACTGCCGGTGCCTCGTGTATGCTGAACAGGAGCGAATAGGTATGCCTTACAAGTGCAGCACCCCAAACCTCAGTCCGTTTTAGACACCCATCTCCTCGTAAATCCTTTCCCTGAAAGTATTAGTGTCTGCTCAGCTAAAGCCACATGTCGGTCTAACATGTCACGATCGCATATAGGCTTGATTAATTGATTGATCATGCACTGGTCTTACCACAGAAGCAGGAACCCTAGAAGCATCTACTTCACCGTCACATTCTATATCCATGCATCAATCACCCTCTTGGGGGAAATGCGGCGGTGAGAACTTCTACCTTTGGTACCTCCTTACCACTGATCTGGATCACTTTTCTGGGTGTCCCTTCACGAGGAGTCAACGATGAAAGTGCCCGCTGTGTGGCTGGTGCTGAAACTTGTGTGA
The DNA here is from genome assembly GCA_000349905.1 of Volvariella volvacea V23. Taxonomy (NCBI): domain Eukaryota; kingdom Fungi; phylum Basidiomycota; class Agaricomycetes; order Agaricales; family Pluteaceae; genus Volvariella; species Volvariella volvacea. Next base: position 1,992,422 of record KB722736.1, on the reverse strand, counting down.
ATCAAGCTAATACGCCCAATCATCTGGGTCCCGTGCACGGGCCTTTCATCTGCTGAAGACCTGAGCGTACCGATACCAAGGGATCTGTCCAGGGGTTCATATGACGTCTAAGCACTTGAAATAGGTAAGTTCAAAAAAAAGCACCCCAGGAGCAGAGTAACTTTCCGTAAATTTTCTGTTTACTGTGGCGAAACTGTACAGCTAGGAAAGTCGAATATCCCACCGACTTGCACGGCAGACCTGCTCCGCGGTTTGGCGGAAAGGAGGGGGATGCGGCTCCGAATCGGACGGAGACGCTACGCTTGCCCGATGCATGATCCATGATGCGGAAGGGAATGATTTCATGGGTACCGTCGTGGTGCACCGGCGCGCGTTCACTTCTTCATTCCGGCCTGCACCTCCGAGGTGGCTGGAGGTGGATCGGTGCTGGGAGTTGTCTTCGACGCAGCAGGCTTATTTTTGTTCAAGGCAAGCCTGATGTTTTTCATGGCTGGGAGCCTGTGCTACTGCCCCTAACGGCGTGGAATTGCAGGTGATTATCGCGATGCATGCGCCGTGAAGATAGACAACTTCTTGGTGGTGATGAATAATCCAAGTTGACCAAGTGGACAGTATTATGCTCACCTCATCAAGAAAGAAACGATGACAGGAGCGGTCGTTAATAGCTATTAGAAAAGCTCAGGGCGATCAAGTATTTAAACACTAAGGACGTCGGGAGAGGTATCACGAAGGTAAGAATTACAGTTCTGATCCATCATCAATTAAACGAGATTACACTGAGATCAACAGTGATAGGCCGGGTTATCCTTGTCTATTGGCCAGGAGAATGGGGATTGGCGACAGACAGGGTATCCCAATGGTCTGGTTCATGGGAACGCAATTGAGGCCTTGCTACTAAAGCCCGGAGTCTGGCTATGGTCTACAGATGCAATATAGAGCTGGATCTCAAGGATGTAAGATGCTTCTTCGTAAGTATTAATCGTCATACTTACCAAGAATAGAAATCAGACGTCAATGTTGCATGGCCCAACAAACCCAGAACCTCCTGAAGACCAAAGTGCAGCTTCCTTTGAGCACATCAGCTACAGGGCTTGCTCCCACTGCGCATCATCAGGCATCACAGGCTGCCAATTCAATGCGCAGGGCAAAGAAGAATACAACTTCAAATCACAAAAAGTCGTCAAATTTGTGTGCAAATCGTCAGCATTGCGTCACATGAAAGATCGCATGCATTAAGACACCTTTCCTGGATCTGATTTCGGGTCCAATGAGGTTCCCGCCATGGCGAAGGAGATACTTGAACCTTCGCACAACGTCCGACACGGTGCCAATATTTGCTGCTTCCCGCATCACTCATGGAAGCCGAACGCGCCCCCCTCGGATTGCGTATGATTACTTGACTAACGTCATTTGGATCGGCAATTGACAGATTCATATGAGCCGATTGGCGTAAATTAGGCTTCGATGGAGATGGTGTTAGTCGAGGCGGATATTCAATATTCACCATTCATCATGACGCAAGAGGTGGGTGGTATCAGGCACACACTGTAATGCCTCCGAGATGGTTAACCAAGGAGGTGTGCATCGACTCGTTATCGGAGTCCTATGTAGAGAGGCTTTTGAGCACTAGAATCAAACGTGTTTCGTGCACGGCGGTCGGGATGCATCAAGCATGCGCGAAGCCCGTTGCCCCTGAATTTGAGTTTCCGTAACTGCGTCTAGTGGAACTTGTGGCAGCAGATTGCTGTATCTCTGATACACTTCAACAATGCGAAAACTGTATTATTGCAGGCAGTGAGGTGCATTTCTTGCTATTTACAGAGATAAAGAGGTGCCACTGATGTTCGCTAGGCAGTTCAAAATGGGTGTCCCAGGCGGCAAATCTTTAAGGACCCCTTTGATGCGGAATTGTTTTAATAGATATTCCAGAGCTACGGACGACATATTTCCGTGCAGGATTATCAAGTAAGCAGCTATCCCGGCCACATGGGCGGCAGTCTGTGCGAGTTCGGTCATACCCAGACCTTGGAACATAATACGACTTACCGTTGAGCTCCCAGACAGTACAGCTCTCGACTGTAGCATCACAAGCTTTCCCTCTTAGCGTGCTACGATAAGAGCACTCATTGTGCTCAAGCGACCCTAGATGGACTATTTCAGAACTCGCCATACCCAGATGGCAATGGAAGGGCAGAAGAGTGATTTAATATCAAAATACGTTCACGATGTTACTTGTAGCATGCAATAGACTTGGCAGTAGTTCGATGGGCACGGCCACCATGTTCTTAGAGAGCATGCGAACTAAATGCACTACGTTAACCACCTATCCGAGTTCGATTATTGACGTTTTCTTGATCTACCATTCCTTGCTACGAACTTGCTACGAACTTGAAAGTCTGATGTCGGCAGTCTCCGATGAAATTTATCTAATCTACTTGCACACATCCATCTGTCCATGACTCGAGAGAACCAGTCCAAGAGCGGGGGGCTCATTTTTATGAGAAGAACAAGAGCTGAAATTGGGGCTGCGATCAGGGTATTCATTTATTGAAAAATTTATGAGTAAGAAAAGTGGTGATATCCCAGCGTGCCATCGGGTGCTTCATCACCACTACACCTCAACAATCCCAAAACAACGTTTCTACGGACAGAAGGGCGTAGGTTTTGCTATCTAAAGAGCTAAGGAGGAGCCGCCAATGTTTGCAAGGCAGTTGGGTGTCCCAGATGGCACACCTGTCAGGGCTCCTTTGGTGCAGAATTGCTTTAACAGGGACTCCATAGCTGCGGGTGACATATTTCCGTGCACACTTATCAAGTATGCAACTATACCTGCTACATGAGCAGCAGCCTGTACAAGTTTAGCCGTACCCATATATTGGGGTACGCTTGACAACTTACCATTGAGCTCCCAGAAAGCATATTGGTTGCCTACGGAATTATCAGTCTTGACTACTTCGGATTCCTTCTCAGGATTCTCACATTTGGGCTACCTATCCAGGTGCTAATTATATTGAGGCCTGGTGCGTATACGTCCACACCCGAACCGTAGTTTCCACTGCTTACACGGGAGTCATTTATGGCACAAGCAGCCACGGTGATCGCGGATGGGACTCGTGCGGGACTCCAGTTACTGACGTCTGTGTTGGAGTGGCCTGCAGCAACCTGATACCTTTAAGAACATACAGGTTAAGATGCTGTTCATTCAAACTCACCACAACATGAATACCAGAGCTGGTAGCCTAAAAGTGAGGCAGTCATCCACATATTCAACGATGATGTATCTTTAGCTGTCTGACTCACTGAGACAACCGCGCTATCCAACGAAGTTGAAGCGGATGCTCCAAGAGCAAGCAAGATAACTGACGGACGGCCAGATGCGCGTGCTACATTAATCACATAATTTATTCCACTTATGCTAGGTGGATATGAGGCGACAATTTGTGGAATTGCTGAGTTGGTGGCCCACTTACACATCTGCAATTGTCCCTGAGCTGAAGGAATTGATTACAGCAGGGCGTTTACTGGATAGAAGGGCATACATACCCTGAGTCGCTGAGAACTTTGACCGCAAGAAGGCTTGCCGCCTGAGTAATGTAGCCATGTCTAAGAGTCACCTGGTCAACTTTAACAGGTCCATACCTTTGCAACACCAAACTGGCTACTGGCAGCCGTCCCGCTTGAGATGCTGATCAGTTTCATGTGAATGATGTCCTAGTAGAATTCATACGCAATATGTGTCCCTGTAATTTGGGGCATTGGTGAATAGAATGTACGGCATATAGATTCTAGGCGAAGTACCATGGCCATGTCCATCCGCGTTTCTAGTCTATAGGTCAGCGTAGAAATGCTAACATCATTGCATGTGCTTACGCATATCCGCCGAAGGTTGCAGCCCACCTTGCTCGTCCACCAAAACCAGACTTGAGATTATTGAGACAGCTGCCTTCAAGGTAAAGGACCGACGCTTACATGCTGAGTATAAATACCTGAAAACGATAAGTGAGCTTTAAAAATGGACAGAATCTCTTTTTGAGGAGCCATACCTGTATCTAAAATGCGATGGCTGAGTTCCTGAATTAGAAATGGAAGGTTCAAGTTGTCACATACCAATGACATAGATATCCACGCCCGCTCCGGCAGCGTCGTTGTAATTGTATGTGAAGCTCAAGGAAGTGGAGTTTTGGTTCACCAATCTCCCCACTTGGCTAATCCGAGCCAGACCCCAAGGCGCATTCGTTCTGTAAACACGTCGAGCTAATATTGAACAGTGAAAGTCGAATGAATTTTTTTACTCACTGTATTGCTTGAACCTCAACGTCTGCAGGTTCTCCCCTTGCGCTGGAGTAAGAATGAACAACTCCATCCTCTGCAACGTATTCCACGTATGGAGATGAAATCAAGGTTTTGATGGTGTCCTCGTCAAAATTGCCTTCAGTGTTCCACCTATATTAATGGCATGAGATTGTTATAGAGGTGTCACGCACCTGCAAAACCATTAAAACCAGATTCGGTTTCCCACTCATGAGTGAAGGTTTGTTTGGCAGAGGTCAACTCGTTCAAAGCAGTCCTGTGTTGCACTCCTTGTTTAAGCTTTACGATGTATCGTCCATCTAATACCTCTCCTGCGTATCTTTGCACCCCTGCCGGAGCTGCAGCGACCACAAAAGCAAGTAAGATGGGAAGTAGGAACTTCAGGGTACGCATAATGTGAGGTAAATGAACTGCAGTCGCTTTGGGCGATATGTGGGCACATTTATATCACTTAAGGAGGCCTCATGACATTGATCGGCATTGAAAAGACTCAATTTCGCATTGACAGTATCTTCATACCCATGTGTGAACGTAGCCAGGTGACTCATAGTAAGAAAAGTAGTCGTGTGGCGATTTGCTTTTGGTGGTAGCCGGGAGGATCTATCAGCTGAATTCATAAGGGATTGGACATCAACAAGATGATTCTCTCTTTTGGTACATCACCTCTGACTATCTAGTAACTCCTTTGGGTTAGCAATTGGAGTGTCCAAGACTTGAAGGAGTGGGTCAATAATTTCTCGTGTCCTATGGCTGATATTGCAGTGAGTGTGCGCGCCTCCTGGTTATGTTGGTAGGATGATACCACCCGTTGTGCTTAAGCGAATTCGAATGAGCTGCCCCAGAATCACCATACTTGCATAGTAGAAGAACTTCAAGAGTGAATTTATGCCAAACACATGTCTACAGCACCAGTTGTGGCGTGCAATCAATCAACTTGGCAGTCGTTCGACCAGCATGACCACTAATTCTTATAACAAGCGAACTAGACGCAATACGATAACCGCCCCAATTGGTTTAATTATTGACGCTTTCTTGATCCATTGAAAGTCTGAGGTCAGCAGCTCCTGGCAAAATTCATCTAAGCTCGTTATCTCGCGCTTCGAGCTTGTGTCCATGCATCCACTGGTGAAGAGAATCAACCAAAAAAGCATAGAAAGGGGACAGTTTTTTGCCAAGGGGAACCGAGAGCTACGACTAGAGCTGTGGAAGGGATACTATGTGTCCAAACCCTGATTAGTGGAAGGTGACGATGCCCCAGAGGGCCGTCGTCAACCTCCGGAAAGTGATAGGACATGAGGGACATCAAAAGAACCAACCTCTGCATCAAGTCAATCGGTGGAATTATCATACCAAGTATTCTCAGGGGTATTACAGAAAGCAAAGGCAGTTTTAGAATTGATCGTCGGTAAGTACAAATTTAAACAAGACATTCATTTTAGAATGTCAAGGTCTGGCCGGTTTGGCCGACGACCTGGGACCTAACACTACCGGTAGCAATAAGGTTGTAGCCATAAGGAGCAGATGTGAATGTGCCAGTGGGGGCGGTATTGGCAACACCACCAAAGTCGTTGCCGCGAGCGACTGCATAACCGGAGCTGGTGGAGTAGAGAGGCTTCTTGGTGTTGCTGAAGACGTTGTTCTCGACGAGGAGTTGAGCACCTGTATTACAATCAATGAGTCATGACCTCGATGTTCAACATGGATATTTGTGGTGACATACCGACGCGAGTGTTAATACCGTCACCAACATTGTCAAAGACGTTGTTGTAGATGTGGCCACGACCGAAGCGGAATGAAGGTGTACGAGAGTTGATGTTGCTGAAGTAGTTGTAAGCATAGGTAACAGTCATCTTGGTGTCCTCGGAGGCGTTGCTGTCGGAGTGGCCAACGAGAGATCCCTTCCAGTGGTTGTAGAACCTGGTGTAAGAGACAGTAACTTCAGTGCAACCGTGGGTGATATCGAGCAATCCATCATAGCTGCAAAGGGAAGGTTAGTGACAACTTGGGCGAGCTTTTGAGTGAAAGAACTGACTAGTCCTATTAATATTGCCAGTGTGCCGTCAGCATTGATCTCCGCTATTCTGAATTCAGGCTTACCTTGTCATGATCCATATCGCTGGAGAGGTCAGCATGATCGATCCAAACTTTGCTGGCTTCTTGGACACCAATTGCGTCACCAACATCGGCGAGAACCTTGGAGATCTTGACGTTTCGGATGATGACGTTGCTCTCCCTGTAGACTCGAAGGCCGACGCCGACAAGGGCTATTGAATGTCACGGATCAGTACACCCACCCTCGAAGATTCATCTCAATTACTCACAGGAGCCTCTTAATCCAATCACGGAGGTGTTGGATCCAACACGGATAACAGTGTTTCCAGTGATGGTGCCTAAGCAGAAAATTGAGATCTACTGCGCACGTAACCTGTAGTCTCAGCCTGCACCCACCAGAGATGACAACAATCTTCCTGGCAGTGCCGGAGACCGCAGAAGTAAGGGCGGAGAGGGAAGAGACGGTGGTAACCGACCCTCCAGAGCCTCCAGTTGTACTAGGGTAGTCCGTGTCAGTACTCACTCCCGATAAAAGCCCCTCTATCTATCTTACCCTCCATTCAAGGTTGCGTAGCCAATGTTGGCGGTGTCACCATAGGCAGCCCGTTTGGCAAGCTGGTGCTCAGAGGGTTCGATCGGAATAGCCTGAGGTAGGTAGGGAAATTAGATTCATTCGAACGTGGTGTTAAATGATAGATTGAGCTCACCGAAACGAGCTGGAGAGCAGCAAATGCGATGAAGGAGATGAGCCACTTCATAGTTGATCAAGAGCTGAGAGGACTGGTAGTAGAGAACAGATGTCAGTTGACTGTTGGTCCTTCTCAGCAGATTAATGCTCCTTTTTATAACGCTCTTCCCCAATACATCGGAAAAACTGGTTGCATCGACTTAATGCCCAGCCAAAACATGTTCTCGCTCACAAAAAGGCATTCTGCAAACTCAATTAAGCTCATTAACTTGGTAATTCCCTTAACTTCGAGGATTGATGGCAAATCCCCATTGCCCTCGGCAAGTACAGCCTACCACTCGAAAGTTCATTGGGCTTCAGCGGGCCGCTAGTGTCCGCCCGGACCTCGTAGCTATACACTCGTGTAGTCTGGGCAAACTTGCTGTTGCGCCTGCATCATTATCTCGTAGGAACGAAACAACCTCATTTTTACCGATAATGTTCTCTGAGGGGCGAGGACTTCTCTGTAGCTTTTCTGGCGGCCCGGTATGAGCGCTGGCCTCAGCAGGTTGTGGAGCGTAGGAAGTGATCGCCCTGCGTGTAGGCCTTCAATGACTCCAAAATACATTTGCATTGCCAGTGAATGTCACGTGTATACCATCCAGGGTCGGGGAACGCAGCGTCATGGGCTTGAATGTAGGTAGATTTATGCTCGATTTCCGTCCCTCTTTGTGCCTCGTCTGGCAGCGAGGAATCTATACTCTCACTAGCCTGAGTCTGAGGTGAGAGAATAGTGATCTGTGGTTCTGCCTCACAGGATCGGCAGTACGCACTAACACCTCATCGGATCTGATAAATCAGCTCGTCAATTCTCCGATGTTGATACTTCGCTAGTTGATCCCCCGCGGGGTGCAACACACCTCTTAACTTCTTGCCATCTGCTAGGATTGAGAGGGGTGCTTCCATACCAAACGCCATAACTACCAACTTCCGAGCTTTTCCACGTTCTTCGGGACAAGAAATATTCACGAACGATGTGTCAAGTCATGAGTGGTATGTGAGGTACAGCCGGCCCGACTATGTGTCCACCTTCTTTGCGATGGAAGGTAGTGACCCGCTTAGTATTGTTCCGTGGCTATGTGCTGAAGAGGAGGGATCATTCATCAATCAATTGAGTCTCGTCACCATCGGAAAAACATAACCAAAGGGAGAAGAGGAACGGGAGAGCAGCCGCTTGAAGGTCAGCTGTTCCCCACTATGGGGAGACCAATGAGACAGATTACCCCAGACCCCGGACGGGTGCAAGGTCCGCAGCTAAGCGATGGCCGATGGAATAGATGGTGTTCTCGCGCCGTGGACACCTACATGTGAGTGTCAGAAATGGGGTAAACAAGCGCAGGGCGATGAATTCATGGCATGAACACAAATTCCAGCCGCAGCTATTATTTTGATACTTGATACTTTTCCCATCCAACCGTTTCTAATTTTCCTACCTTACCCAAGACTTCGTCCTCCATTTGCTGCATATACTTCTCCATGGAATCGATTAAGCGAGGAATTCCAGCAGACAAAATCCTCACTGCCAGGAGCCCCGCGTTTGTGCTATTGTTGATAGCGACGGTGGCCACAGGCACTCCTCTCTAATTATATCAAGTGAGCATGATCACAGTAAAAATAGAAATCAAACACACCGGCATTTGGACGATACTGTGCAAGGAATCGACACCACCTAAAGTGCTTCCCTTTACAGGAACCCCAATCACGGGGAGAGGCGTCATGGCAGCTACCATTCCAGGCAGATGAGCAGCACCCCCTGCACCAGCAATTATCGTTCGCAAGCCCCTTGAAGCTGCTGAATTTGCATAATCAACGAGCCTCGCTGGTGTTCTATGGGCAGAAACAATTGTAAGTTCATACGGTATCTCGAAGCGGTCTAAGATTCTTGCGCCAGCGAGCATGACAGGTAGGTCTGAATCAGAGCCCATTATAATCCCGACCAATGGGTCTTTGTTGGAGAATCCGGAGCCTATTGAGGGCGGAAGAGGGGCATACAGGTCTTTTTCCTCTGAGCTGGAAGGCAACGTCTCCAGGAGAGGACGTAAACGAGAGCGCAGCTGCGCGTCCGACTCGGCAACAACGGTTATGTGACCCATTTTCCGACCTTTCCTACACTCTGATTTTCCGTAGAGGTGAACCGTTGCACCAGGAACTGTTACAGCAGCGTTGACTGTCTCTAATATTTCTGACATTGACGATGAGTGACCAATAAGGTTTAGCATGACTGCAGAGGGGACCTTCAGGGCGGTCGAGCCCAGTGGCAAGGATAAGATGGCACGGAGGTGATTTTCGTATTGCGAGGTCTCGCAGGCTTCGATTGTGTAATGCCCTGAATTGTGGGGACGGGGCGCGATTTCGTTGACATAGATATCCCCTGACAGAAAGAATACAATAAGAATACAGGAATGATAATCTTTGTAAAGTAGTACAAACCGCTGTTTAACAGAAACATTTCCACACCGAAAACACCTGCACCACTAAAACTCTGCACTGCAGCCTCCGCTACCGATTGAGCGCGACGTGCTAAGCCAGGGTCACGACTCCGTAGTGGGGCGAAGACCAGATGACAGATATTCTCCTTATGCACGGTCTCCACGGCGGGGTAGGACAGGACCTGACCGTCAACGGTGCGAACCACCATGACAGCAATCTCCTTTGTGAATGGTACCCATTTCTCGGCGTACAGTGGTCGGTTGCCCAAAGCGGATATGGCATCTGCTACCTGGGACAATTCTCGGATTGCGTAGTTCCCTCGGCCATCGTAGGCTAATGTGCGGCTTTTCAGCATTAGAGGAAGACCGAGCTTATCTATGGCAGCGGAAACAGATTCAACAGTAGAATCGACCCGGACGAAGCTTGAAATGGGGCAACCGTGAGCGCTCAGATGCTCCTTTTGTTTAAATTTGTCCTGGATGATTTTGACAGTAGATGGGCTCGGGTGAATCGATAATGGGGTAGATCGAGGTGCCTTCTCTATCTCCTCTAGCGTGGAGACGTCGACGTGTTCTATTTCCACCGTAAGAACATCAACTTTGGCAGCCAGCTCGCGAATCTTGTCAGGGTTGGCGAACGATCCATCAATGTGAGCCAACTGGGGTGTTTTTGGTGCTGCAACCTGCTTTGCAGGTGCGCTTTCTCCGACATCAAGGATGACTGTGTTGACGTTTAGCAGTGATGCAGATGCCACAAGCATGCGGCCAAGCTGGCCTCCGCCTAGAATGTCATGAACAACTCTATTGCATGGCTAGAACATGTAGGGATCTGTCGTACATGAGCTTCGGCGCGCACAAAAGGAGCTTGTAACGCACGCTCACCGAGTATTCCAACTACTTGACTACTCATGATAGCGTCAAATGGATGTTGGATGATCGAAAAAGGCGGGATTAAGAGCGATTAGATCAATTAACCCTAACCCCAATACCGGGTTTCCTTATCTTATCTTTAGATTTTGATGGCCAGAACTTAGGCTTAGGACTTTTTATCGCTTTTAGAACAGTTGCTACAAGCACTGAACGAAGCAAAAACGAGAGCGCGGAGTTCGACTACCTCCTATCAGCTAGAAGTAAATAAATTTTGTATACTCTCCTTCCTGACCCACTCCACCAATCTTGAGCCTTCCTCCCCTCTTAGTGCCCTCACAAGCAGCATCCTACTTGTTAGTTCGCTCCATTGAGTCGGATCGTCCAGTAGCATTGATGCTTGCCATAGGATCTCCACAACATGTCCCCAGCCTTCAGCTGTATTTTTTATGTGGCTGGGTTCATGAATTGCATACGATTTATAGGGTGGTAGCCTGGGAGAGGGTGACTCATTCGCCATAATTTCTTGACCAGAGTCGAGGTTGATTGACTCTTCAAATTTGTTCAAGCAAATTACAGCGCATTTGAGTGTCCGTGGCAGTCCAAGGGGAGGTGTCGTAGCCATAAGGCCACACCTGAGAATGATAGGTGCGGCGAGTGAGAGTATCTCAGCTGCACGTGCTAGAGAATATAATTCAACTCAATGAATTGCACACGGTTGTAGATGGGGCTTTACCTAATGTGCAGCCTTCCAAAAGAAGGCGGACACACTGACATATCGTCTCCCTCCATATACCACCTGAGGATGCTTCTATGCGTGCCGGATCCACAACCGTCACAATGTTTTCGAGGATCTTTAACCACACCATACCCTCCTTCTGACGGAGAGTAGGACTAATTGTTAAAAGCTGCATTTCGATCCAGGTAAGTAGGGACGTCTTCAGCACCAAGGATGTTGCAGCTTGCTGATTGCACGTCAAATTAGCAAACACCTAGAAACAGATCAGCATCAAAATAAAGTGACAGGGCCAACACTGAAGTACCTCGAAAATACTGTTCCTTAAGTTGTGGTCATTCTCCGCACTTTGGAACAGACTTGCTAATAGATCCCAAGTATGCCGTTTCTTCAAGACCTTCCAGTCGTCCGTACTCATCATCCCATCAGCCAGGAACCTCAAAATCCACCCGCGCTCCTTTTTCCAATCGTCGGAATTGCTGTACAGCATTCCATACAGCATTGGTACATCCTTGATGTCCAACTCTGGACGTTGGAGTAGGAAGCGTGATGTGAGTGGATAAATGAAATTGGAAGGGTAAAAGATGGCTCGCAAGGCATGGAGGAGAATCAGACTTGAGTACGAAGGAAGGCGAATGGGGTATCCATCGGCCGTCGGGGGCGAGCTGTAGGTATCTTTCAGCATGCTGAGGATGTAGTGAACTTGCGGCTGCTCCTGCATATCTTTGGCCTGTTTAGAGCATGATCAGTACAGCGGCATGGAGGCTTTCAGGGTATACCCCACCTCAAGGTGCTTCCAAAGTGCGCCTAATTGTGACAAAGCAAGTCCTCGAATCTGGCCATCATTGGAAGATAGCATTCGGATGAGTAGTCCGACAACATTCGTCCTGAAAAGCTCGACCCAGATAAGCGACGATGTGGGAGGACAGGTAGTCAACATGTGCGCAAAAAGGAGTAGGAGGAAGAGAGGATCATAAAGCGGCGTAATATGAGGATCTAGATGCTCTTGCAGGATTGTGTCAAAGCGCCGATGATGGGGAAAGTTCAATGACGTCCGCAGAACGAGAACAGGGTCAAGACTTTGCAGAGCCTCCAACGATGTATCAGATACCACACTTGAGTTTGAGTTCCATCGGGCGAGGACCGATGTTGCTGACAATTTCCTTTCTTGCTCAAACAAGTGGAATATCGAGAATATTTTGGTGTCTGCAGCTGATAAGGTCCCGCAGTAGATTTGTACGAGAGGATTGATATGGGAGGGTTGACACGTGTTGGTAGGGTGCAGATTGAAGAGCTTATGCAGTAGGTCCACAATCTGCTCGCGAATTGGTGTCAAGCTGGGTCCAGGGCCACAAAATCTGAAAAATTGCGGATGTTGAATAATACTTTGCAAGTATCTATTAACAGTTGCGGGCTAGAATAGTGATGGTTATAGCAAAATACTATGCAGATGCGGATGTGGTATCTTACTTTGAGGTGCACGGAATCTATTGCTGAGGTCGCCAATTGCAAGGCAGCGACATTCCCTAAGTGTTGCTGAGTCACCACACTAAGCAGCGTTTCAACTTGGTTCGCCTTCACCACCGCTGTCGACTGCCCCACCAGATTTGCTAAGGACAGTATGTGAGTGATATTTAACTCGCTTCTACACAAAAACCCACCAAGCTCTTTAAATATATGCGTATTCTCCTGTTCATCAGCACCGTGCGCCAATTGCCGCACTGCATACCCTAGTCCATGCTCCACCACAGCTTCCAACAACTTATCACTTGCTGAAGGCAGTGTTCGCAATTGTGCAGTCAGTTGCACGAATTGAATCGGCAATTGAGTGGGTTGCAATGCCTTGATCCTCTTCGCGAGCTGAGAAACTATGAGCTTCACAGGCGCAGCCTTTGAACCCGCAATTCTGGACAGGCATGTGATACATTGCATACGAACACCCAAAGGGAGGTGCTCATCCTGTAACGCGGCCACAAACCTGGGGATATGCGCTGACCATGCATTTTCTGATACAGTCGCATCCAGCTCCATGCTCTGCGATACGTCCAAAAAGGCCAAAGCAACCTTGACGAGATGCCGTATTGACCTCTGGGCAGAGTGCGTGGTGGAAAGCCAAGATAAAAGTGCTTGTGAGTCCAAACACCCTCGATACAAAAGCCCCGAGACGATATCAGCAGTCGAGTCTGACCAAGGTGACTGTTCCAAAAACTGTTGGAAATCGTATTCGGCCGAGAGTTTCGTTAGGCGTTTTGTCCACCGAAGCTTAGCACGGGATACTAGTGAAGGAATACTTCCAGATGTTTGGAGGTCGCCGCTGAGTGCTAGGGGTAAGGACGCATTAATAGCCAGAGCTATTACGTCCTCAAGGAACGAGGAACGAGGAAGGGAAGGGCGAAGTGATAACAGCTGGGGTAATCGTTCTGTCAACCTGCTTTCAGAAGAGCTATCGTGGTAAAGGGAGCGGAGGACGGATTCAAAAAGGGTGACAACGAATTGAGGTGGCTCGTTGGTTACATTGGGGACAAGGAGTTCCAGGAGTTCGAAAAGGTCACTTGCAGGAAGGTACTGGATCCATGGTAAGAGTAAAAATGCCTATAGATGCATGAGCTCGTAAGCATTAGAGGGACTAAAAGGTGTCCTTACTCACCTCCGACGATTGTCTTTCAGAGAGGGTGGCCTTGACCCCAGTGAGCCACTGTTGGCTGAGATCCTTTGCAATGTCCTTGTCCTCGTCGTCATTCGGATCTAGATTAGTAGAGACCATGTTGAGGGCTGGACAAAATGGTAAGTCCTTGAATGGCTAGCAAGTGCAGATCTCACAAACCTTCGGCCTCCTCTACGGAAATGTCCTGCGCCAAGTACATATCCTTTACAACCCCCTCATTTACAAAAACTGCTCGCTTCAATATGACATGATCGGTATGATTAATGGTCCTCTCAGCAAGGTGAAGCATGGTTGAGAGAAGGTGCAGCAGGTTCTTCCGCACTGCCACCCTACCAATACTCTCCAGCAATGCGTGCTCCAGGTGCCGAATGGCTCGTTTGAGCTCGACAAGCGTAGGCTTGTGACTGAAAAGTACTTGTAATAGGAGGTTACGATGGGCATCGCTATTGACCTCCGCTTCTTTACAATATGGTATTAGGACGTCAAAATCAAGACTGCACTCATCAGTTGGGACGAAGGCACAGAAGAAAGAAGAACATACTATTGTGAACGCTGAGCGTATTCTTTACCGAACACTGCCCAAATTAATTTATTATTGCGGACATCCAAATTTTCGGCTAGCTGACGAAGGGCAGGCGCATGCAAAGACTCGATAACAGAGGCGAGTCGGAGATGCTGAGATTCTGATATAGGCGCGTCAGATATTCTCACCCAGTCTACTATTTCATAGGCTGAAGTGACAGAGGATGGTCCGGTTTGAGCTACGGGTTCATTGAGCACCAACTAACGAGCCATCTAGCAAGCTTACCAGTGGATGTAGCTTCAATACCCAATAGGAATCGCTCAACTTCTGGAGATGGTGGCACGGATACGTCCATTACTTCAACGCAAAATGAACCAGGCGCCAGGATCAACTGGAGCATGTCCACTTCACGACGAATAGCAGAAGTCATGCATGGGTGATCAGCAAACAACTTCTTCGAGGCCAGTGCATCGTCTATTCTGGTGCTGTAGGACCGCAGTAGCGCCAAATCACTTTGCTTTCCGACGAGGCGTAGTACGAGCCGGCGTGCAAAGGACGCGAGTGCTAAGACATCGGAAGGGGACAATAGGCTGTTTGCAACTTTGGCCTCTAGTTGTTCGAGAACTGTCATAATCAAGGGGCTCGGGTAGAGCGAGAGATGTTGCTGCAGAACGTCCTGAGTGCCAGATTGAAGAGCGTACAGCTCTTCAATGTATTTATAAGGGGTTTTCATGCACCGTTGCACGCATTCATCTAGGAATGGTAGAACGCTGTCCTCTTCATTGGACAGGTGAGAGCCATCCGGGGATTTAGCACCTTCGGAGCGCTTCAAAAGAGACAAAGATTTCAGCCAGAGGTCGACTTCGTCGGGATCCTCTTGAAACAAGATTGTCTCTCCGAGGATATGATGCAGTAGGTCCGTGACAGCGACTCTGATAGCACGGACGCGGGCATTAGTAAAGGCCTTGAGGAGAACATAAAGGTAGCTGTGCGAAGAACCGCCTAGAAGAGATTATATGACTATCGGCCGACCGACGGAGAAAGACCAAACGCACTAGCTTTGCCTGTCCAGTTAAATTGGTTGCTTTCCTTTAGAAGCCGCAGCGAGTGGAGTTGTTGAATTGCATTCAATCGAGCAACAGTTGCTTGGTCGGAATCATCTGCTTCGTGGGATTGTGTACTGTACACCTCGGATATGTGGAGTAGCGACTTTCCAACATCAAATCGTGCCTCGGAGACAAGGCCTGGCAAGCAACGATGATACAACCAAAGCAGCCTTTGTGCGCTCTCCGCAAGCAACGCAATTCGTGTGGGGCTGGCTTTTGATTCGTCATGCTTTTGCTGGGAGAACGCAACGATCACCTGGAAATCGGGCACGCGTCGACGAACTTCACGCTCCAGGTCCTTCCGGCGTTTGTACCATTGCCCCTCGTCTGCATTCTCTTCCAAAGAGGCCTCGACTTTGGCCATTTCTTGCGACACAGCCTCAAATTTGAGCAGACATTTTGCGAGTGCGAGGGCTGTGGAGTGCTGGACCAGCGCAGAGGTTGACTGTAGCCCCTTGGAAAAGTGAACCTTCGTATTGATGGAAGGTAGGACATTTTCAATAATTGTTGACAGAGGAGGAGGGGTAGGGTGATACAGGTTGCTATCTGGTAGATAAAATGAGGCGGAAGGGACTGGCAGCGAGATGACTGAACCAAAGAAGGCAACATTAGCTATCCATCGAGATGATAGGCGTGGTTCAAGAGTAAGATTAGCGGCGTGCCAATAACTGAGTGGGTAATCAGCCTATGAAGCTACGTGGTCAAAGCATTATTCACCTCGCCACAAGCTCCGGACACCCTGTCATAATTTTAAGTGCGAGCTCCTGCTGTCGGGGGTCTTCGTTAACTTTGAGCGTCTTCAAAATATTGGCAAGGATTTTGTTGTATATTCGGCTGCCCTTAGCCTGGTTCAAGGCTTCATCTTTTGCTAGAGATGCCTCCTCTTCGGTTTCCCGTGGATACCACCCACGGTCCTTGAAGCAGATCCCTGTTCCTGGCCGCGTGCAAATTGCGAGGAGGAAATGGTGGACTAGATCAGCTGGAATGTGATCTATGTTGTCGTTTTCAGGCTGAGACCTTTCGTATAATCTACAAAGCTGCCTATGTTGAATTGGGCATCAGGACGACATTTAGACATGGCATACCTGGGCAATTGTTAATTCATTGAATAAATTTACTTTGATAGTCCTCTTGAGCTTGACATCAGACCAGAGACTGGTCCAGCACACCTCCAAAATCCTGCGGACGACGTTGTAGTGGTCATCTGGCAGCCCTTTGAAGATGGAACGAAATGCATCCTGATGATGCTCCAGGAAAGTCGTCTTCAACTGCGAAGGGGTATCGCTGTCAATGAACGATAGCAAAAATAAGAGGTACAGTGTCCTAATGTCTGTTTACTGTAAGAAATAAGGCGGAGTCAGACGAGTATCACTGACCTGGCCACTCCAATGGGTCAGGCCCTTGCTCTGCTTTAGCCTTCCTGCGCATTTGCAGTAGCTTGGATAATGCCTGCGGAGTCTTCAGTTGCGACTACCTGGGGTAAATACAGGGCACATGCCTTGGCATCCCACGCGAAACCTTCTAACAACGCCTTCCGTTCTTTTCCACCAGCGAAGGCAGACATTGCGTTCAATAGTTTTAGGGTGACCAGCGTGAGTTCTATATGCGAGCCTCCAGTATAGCTGTTTATGCGTCGCATTGACGCTGGTGACAGCAGAGTTTTCAGAATTGCATGACCGTAGCCATGATAAGGGAGATGCGTCGAGAGAAGGGTCAACAGTGCCGCAAAGACGGAGACCAGAGGGGCCAATAGGGACGTTTGACGCTAGAGATCATGAGTTCTTGAGTGCATCGTTGGGTATGTCTGATGACACACCTGTTCTGTTCTCTCCCAGACGTCAAACAAATCCTTTGCCCCAAGAGAACTTTCTAGCCAGTTCTGGCACAGAAGAAGCCGTTCATCTTGTGGGGAAATGGAGGACTCGGCAGAACGAATGGTGAGTTGATTACGGAGATTCATCAACGCTGCATGACTCGTTCAATCCAGGGGGATCTCGATGAGACCGTGTAGATCGCGAACCTTCGGTCAACGCTCCGTGTTCTTGAATTTTTAGGGCAGATCGAATCTCAGTCGCATTGGTGTACCTGGAGACTTTTAGCGCATTTTGGGGGTGTACGCGTTTCCTGGCGCTGGAGTTAACGGTCGTCGAGGGAGGCATGACGGGGTTGGTGAATGGAAGAGCAGCAAGCCGTGACTCAATCTCAAGGGGAATGCATCGGCCAATGTCAGAAAGACGAAAAGTTACCGACGCCTGCCAAAACGGGCTAGCGCTGTCACGGTCACAGCAGCGTTATAAGTCGTCACGGCAGACCTATTTATCGCTTACGCTCTGTGCTGACCACCGCCCGCTCCATTACCTCGCGCCCCCCACGCCCGACAGTGTAGCAACCATCTCTGTCTATTGCTAGAGCGAGATGCAATCTCCAGCCTCACTATCAGGTGCTGAGGAGCACGAGGACAATGCGCCCGGTGCTCAGGTACAGGCAATCTCCGGAACGCCCCCAAAGGAACGCCAGTTTAAAGATCCCATCCATGATTATAGTGCGTATGCTGCTTTGATTTCATATCTGTAACCCCGCTTACGCTCTGCCTAGTCCCAATTAGTCCCAGGGTATGCGCTTTTATTGATACGTAAGTCTTCTTTGTTCTGCCCGCCCCACTGTCTTATGTCCGCCCTTCAAAAGCAAACAATTTCAGCGTTTGCGCTCCATCAAACAGCTTGGTACCTCATATTGGGTCTGGCCTGGTGCATCTCACAACCGTTTTGAGCACAGCCTAGGTGGGTACACCACCCGCGGCTACAACACAACTTATGCCGAATCACCTCATAGGTGTCGCGTACCTGGCTCGTCGGTTGGCCACGCATTTGCAGAGGAATCAACCGGAACTCAAGATCACAGACCGAGACGTGGAGTGCGTAGAAATCGCCGGGTTATGTCACGACTTGGGACATGGTCCCTGGTCCCATGTCTTCGATGGCCTTTTCTTACCGGCCGTCTTGTAAGTTTATTCCATGCAATATGCCATCTAGATCAAACTGAGCCCTTCGTCTCACCAGGAAGGACCGTGTATGGCACCATGAAGACGGATCCGAGCTCATGTTCGACTATCTAGTGGAAGAAAACGATATCGACATTACGCCTGAGGATGCACAGTTTATTAAAGCTCTTATTGCTGGGGATCCCTCTCGGTGTAGGCACGTGCCTTTGATTTATGTGCGCACTCTTTTTATTCACTTTTCGCACCCAGCGATGAAAAACTGTTCTTGTTCGATATCGTTGCTAACAAGCGCAACGGCATCGATGTCGATAAGTGAGTTTTATCAACTCCTATTGTCTAATGTTGACTCTCTCCAGATTTGATTACATCCAGAGGGATACCCACATGTATGGGGACCCGATTAGTATATCCATACGTCGGTACGTGTCTTGTATAACGACTATGCTCTCGGGGTTGACTTTGTTGTTCTAGCATCATTCACTCGGCCAGGGTGCTAGACAACCAGATTTGCTACGACATCAAAGATGCCAACGCTTTATATGAAATCTGTGCGACGCGCTTCAAGCTTCACAAGATGATATACAACCACAAGACAGGTTTGTTCCCGATTGCTTTGCTGCATGCACATAATTACTAATATCAGCGTAGCAAAAGCAATGGAATATATGGTCGTAGATGCACTCCTATTAGCGGACCCGATCATGCAGATCTCTGAAAAAGTGTTCAAGCCAGAAGACTTTGTTCATCTAACAGATAATATCATGCCATGGATTGAGGCCTCCAAAGAACCGGTATGTCTATCCTTCAAAGCAATAGGCGGCGCGTTCATAACTTATAACCTTTTGAACAGGAACTGGCGCCTGCTCGAGCGATATTTGATCGCATTCGAAAGCGCGACCTTTATCGTAGGGTAGATTATAAGGTCGTTCACTGGGACGTCCGCAAGTTGTTTGAAGAGAATGTAACCCCGGAGCGCATTTTTGAAGCGACAAAAGCCCTTGCGAAGTCCAATGATTCCCTCAAAATGGACGATTTAAACGTGGACGACATTATTGTCAGCCATGTGGTGATGCACTATGGCATGAAGGATCGCAACCCGCTTGACCAAGTCAAGTTTTATTCAAAAGCGAACCCTCATCGTGAGTACCATCCATTTGTAAGGATCAAGGCTAACGGCGTTCTCTAGAGTGCGCTAATGCCGGCACAGGAGACTACTCGAACCTGCAGCCAGCTGTCTTCGCTGAGGTCTACATGAGTGTTTACACCAAGAGACCTCAATTCTTTGGCATCGTCCAAGCGGGTTATCGCGAGGTTCTTCAGAACATCTCTAAGCGTACTGCCGATCCACTCGAAGGTGGAGCAGCTATTGCTCCTACTCCTCCCGCAAGCGAGGCACCTTCGACACCACTTGCACAACCGCGCAGAGCCAGCCTCACATTCGGATCCCGATCGAACTCATTCTCTAACAACAATTTTACAACCGTTCCCCCGGACTATGCCCTTGGAAGTCCGACTCGGCATTCTTCAGCGGCCAAGGCCAAGAATGCGAAGAGGAAGAGAGATAAGGAGTCGACCGAGCCGGACGAACTTAAGAAACCTAAGCGCACAAAGCAGACCCAGTCTGCGTGATTTCAAGTTTTCCTTACTTTCAGTGTCTCGTTTGTGTCTGTCCTCGTACCGTGTACGGCTAAGTGCCAGGGACTCTTAACCTTGCTTATTTGTTCGTACCATACTACACCACAGCCTAGCCACCACTGTCTAGGTTACTAGTACCCAGTGCTTATAGAATGAACATTAAGGAGTTGCGTGAAGAGAGATTTGGGAAAATTGCATGGAGATATCCAACGTGAACGAAAATCAGCATAGTTATGGCGCACAGGTACAGGCGGAGTAGTAGTACTCATAAAGTTTATATATCGTTACGGCTATTTTATTCTATTGCTCTCCATCATTGATGGACATACCAAAAATATCTATGCTTATTTTCGCCATCGCCAACAGTCTGAGACCAGGAGTAGGGGCGATGCAAAGTGGAACCTCGCACTCTGCAACGAGTTACGAGAGAGAGGTGCCCGGCGCGGCTTCGAGCGGCTTTCTTGACCCACATCTTGGAGACTTGGAGACCGTACCTGCACATCTCTCAGTCTGCTGCCCATTATACCCTTTCCCCTGGGCGCATCAAGGTTAAATAGCGCCCCGTGCGTGTAGAATTCCGTAAAGCCTCTCTACCTTCTCTACAACTCGACGTCGTCCTCATGGCAAGCTTTGGAGCAAATAATCCGGTTTATGCACTTGGATCCTTCGACATCGCTATTGTAGCAACTCTAGCAGTTGTCTTCTACAAACTCTTACCTGCCTTGTGGCGCAAGTTGACCAGAAACTCCTTATCCTTGCCTGTCATCCAAGGACCACCGAGCGAGAGCTACTTCTTTGGGATGTCTAAGCTTCTACTCCAAGCTGAAAATGCTACGGATATATACGAAGGCTGGGCGCAAAAGTATGGACCTGTGTTTAGAATTCCTGGAGCGTTTGGGTTGGGCAGGATTGTGATATGCGATCCCAAGGCTACTGCGCATTATCACTCGAAGGAAACGTATGTGTATGTGCAGACGAAGGTGTCGAGAAAGTTTATTGAGATTTTGGTGAGTGAACAAGCGTTAGTTGTGGGGAGGGTCTTGGTTTATGATGTAAATTCTCGTGTTTGGTAGTTTGGTAAGGGGTTATTGTGGGCGGAGGGGGATAGTCACAAGAGGTTTGTATTGGTACTTCTGTGCATTAGTTCTGTGCTAGATTGACATGGAACATCTCCAGACAACGAAAAGCCCTGACTCCGGCCTTTAGCAATGCTGCTATCCGGCGGCTGACGTCTGTCTTTTACGATTCAGCTTACAAGGTATAGCGTTGTATCCTATATTTCAAAATATTTTTCTAACGAAGCTTAAACAGGTCAAGGCAGCCTGGGATAATATATTGGATTCGGATGAGAATGCAATTATTGAGGTGCAGACTTGGTTAGTATGGCCTACATTATGCACCAATTATTGAATTTGACGTCTTCGCGCATATAGGATGAACCACGTCTCGTAGGTGTACCTCATTATCCTTCTTGGGTTGGGGAGATCTCACGTCTCTGCTCGTTGCCAGACTAGATTCCATCGGCATAGCAGGTTTCGGCCACGACTTCAAAACTCTTGAAGGAAAGAAATCATCTGTCTTGGATGTCTTCGACTCCTTTGGGAGCGCATCCAGCACCGTGACACCCATCTTCTCGGTGTTCGTCCCCATCATGCCGTTCTTGCTGTATCTCCCGACTGAAAGGAACAAGGCGGTGGCGAGGTGGAGGAAGACGATGTCGAACATCGCTAACGATCTGTTGGTGAAAACAAAGTTGGAGAAGGAGAAAGAGGGCATTGCAGCTGGAAGTGAGTTAGCGGAGGAGAAATCCATTATTGGGATGTTAAGTAAGTGTAGATGAATGGTTATAAATACCTATGTCGACTGAGTCGTCTTCAGTCAAAGCAGAAAATTCAGGGATGTCACAAGAGGAGATTTTGGCTCAGGTAAGTCCTCTAGTGTGGGTACTCGAATAGTTGGCTGATAATACCAGATGGTAGGCTCACATTGCTCTTCAGCTATGAGATTTCGATTGATCCATATCTTAGAATATCTTGCTCTTCGCTGGTTATGAAACAACTTCAAGTAGGTTCTTACCTATCTGAATATTTTATATCCTCACATGCTGTCTTTCCTTAGTCAGTCTTACTGTGAGTCAATCTTGAAGCGCGTTTCTAAATGACTGAGTTGCAATTACAGTGGGCGCTTATCGAGCTCTCTCAAAATCTCGAGAAACAGCAGCGGCTCCGCGAAGAACTCCCCTCTCTCTCAAGTCCAGATCCCACTTGGGATCAACTCACTTCTGGACTACCATACCTGGATGCAGTCGTGCATGAGGTACTGCGGCTTCATCCCCCAGTCAGAGAGATATCTCGTACAGTCAGCCATCTTCATTTCCGTTCTCATTGAGTCATGCTGATCCCTTCTTTTATCTACCAGGCAGCTGAAGACGACGTTATCCCATTAAGCACTCCCATAACCACCGCCACGGGCGAGACGTTAACTAGTCTTCCGATCCCAAAAGGAACGACGATTTCGTCGCCAATACATTATCTCAATCGAGCTATGGAATTCTGGGGTCCCGATGCAAAGGAGTTTCGACCTGAGAGATGGTTGGATGCGGATGGGAACGAATGGGACGGTTTGAGAGCCAAAGAATTACAGGGACACCGACACCTATTGACCTTCTCTGATGGGCCGAGGATTTGTCTTGGTAGGGGTATTGCTCTCACTGAATTCAAAGTACGCGAATTCTGTTTCCTTCATTCGAAACATGCGCTCATTGGACCCCATTAGGCCGTGCTAGCTACCCTTATCCGTAATTACGCCTTCGAATTCCCCAACGGCCCGTCAACCAAGATTACGAGGCATCTTTCAATTTTGCCCCGGCCAAAGGTTGCAGGAGAGGCTGGAGCTCGTGTACCTCTGAGGATTCGACGTGTAACATAATACATGTACAAGGGAGTAGCCCATGGTTTTACATGTATTCCATATTACTTGCTTTAACATAGTTGTACAGCGCAATGCTAACTACTTCCTCCGGATTTGGTGATACTCATTATGAAATAGCAATAATCAGTCACCCTGATTTCCTGTTTCGGCCTCCGCTACCCATAACCCCTTTCTTCACGTAGCCTCTCATAATGGGAACAATCACACCTTTGGAAATGCAAACATCTTGGGAAAGTATATGCGGATTGGTATATATAGCACCGCGTAGGCGCAGACCAACACCGCAACCTTTCTCCATTCGCACTCCATCGACACCTGGCGGTATTATCGTGACATGGCAGGCTCTGGAGCTGACAATTCAGTCCAAGCACTTGGATCATTCGACTTTGTGGTTTTAGCAACTCTCGCGGTTGCCCTCTACAAATTCCTGCCTACTTTATGGCGCAAAATGACAGGAAATGCGACATCTCTGCCAGTTCTTCAAGGACCGCCAAGCCAGAGTTTCGTATTTGGGGCGTCCAAGTATTTATTAGAGTCCGAGAATCCTACGGAGATATATGAAGAATGGGTCCAGAAATATGGACCAGCTTTTAGTGTTCCGGGGGCGTTTGGGTCGAGCAAGATAGTGATATGCGACGCTAAGGCTACTGCACATTTCTTTTCGAGGGAGACGTATGGATATGTGCAAACTAAACTGGCGAGAACGTTCATTGAAAATTTGGTAAGTGAATAGTATCAATTGTGTAGATCCGTGTTTCATGGTTTTGTGGAATGGGTAGTTTGGCCGAGGATTGCTATGGGCAGAAGGAGATAGTCATAAGAGGTTCGTACCTTAAAAGTTATTCTAAGTAGAGGATTGACACGGTTATTTTGGGTGACTTCAGGCAGAGAAAAGCTTTGACACCGGCTTTCAGCAATGCCGCTATCCGCCGGTTGACATCTGTCTTTTACGATTCGGCTTATAAGGTATGGTTTGTATATGCTATGTCAACCAGACGATTTCCTAACGGGACTGTATAGGCAAAAGCGGTTTGGGATAATATATTGGACTCGGAACCTAATGCACTAATCGAAGTGCAGACATGGTCAGTGCATTCCACATCATGAACAATATGTTGGGTCATAACACTTTCATTCACGTAGGATGAACCATATATCGTATGTGGGATTCAACCCCCATTCTTTAATCGAGACATCCTTATGTGCGCGTTTAATGACAGATTAGATTCAATCGGTATTGCAGGTTTCGGCCACGACTTCAAATCCCTCGAAGGAGAGAGATCACCCGTCTTGGATGTTTTCGACTCTTTCGGGAGCGAATCAAGTTCCCTGTCCCATGTCATTTCGCTGCTGGGTCCTATCATGCCATTCCTACTCAACCTCCCAACAGAGAGGAACAAAATGGTAACAAGATGGAAGAAGACGATGTCTATCATTGCAAACGAGCTGTTGTCGAGAACAAAAATCGAGAAGGAGAAGGAGGGAGTTGAAGTTGGAAGTGAGAGGGCAGAGGAAAAATCGATCATTGGAATGCTGAGTGAGTGTGAATGGATCCTCCTGAGTATGTGATTAACTTGCTCGTCCATAGTTAAAGCAGAAAACTCGGGGATGTCACAGGACGAGATTCTGGCCCAGGTAAGTGCTCCCCGCCCGAATAATTGACTGGCTGGCTAACGGTACCAGATGGTGAGTTACTGTCTACCAGCCAAGAAGTTTTGGCTGACCTATATTCCAGAACATCTTGCTCCTTGCTGGCTACGAGACAACTTCGAGTAAGCTCCTACCCACCTGATTGCGTCTTCGCTGCTAATCCTTCATAGTCTCCCTCACCGTGCGTTGTTTCCCAGTTTCAATTATGTGCCTCTAAGTTGCCGTAATAGTGGGCATTAATCGAGCTCTGCCGGTACCCTGAAAAGCAACAACGCCTCCGGGAAGAGCTCCCCTCCCTCGCAACCCCCGACCTTACCTGGGACCAACTTACCTCCGGATTCCCATACCTAGACGCAGTCGTGCACGAAGTACTGCGCCTCCACTCGCCAGTCCAAGATATAAACCGCGTAGTACGTAACCATTCTACCTCCTCCAAAACCTATTTTAACTTTCTCTCTCACCTCCATCAGGCAGCAGATGACGACGTCATCCCATTCAGCACTCCCATAATCACTGCAACGGGCGAGACTTTGAATAGCCTTCCGATCCCCAAAGGAACCACAGTCACGGCGCCGATACATTACATCAATAGATCCACAGAGTTCTGGGGCCCAGATGCGCAAGAGTTTAGGCCTGAGAGATGGTTGGAGGCGGATACGAACGGATGGGGAGATTTGAAAGCGAAGGAGATACAGGGGCATAAGCATATATTGACGTTCTCGGATGGACCGAGGATTTGTCTTGGAAGAGGTATTGCCCTTACCGAGTTCAAGGTCGGTGTGACTTTATTCGTTCCTTAACATCAATCGGGACACTTGCTGATGAGATTTGAACTTGAATAGGCCGTGCTAGCTACGATGATTCGCAATTATGCCTTCGAACTGCCCAATGGCCCATTAACCAAGGTCATTAGACACCGCTCAATCCTGCCTCGTCCAAAGATTGCAGGAGGGACTGGAGCCCGTGTCCCCTTGCGAGTTCGGCGCGTAGCGTAACATCAACGCACACAAAGGTGGAGAACTAGGCGGAGCCCTCCAATAATTTTTAATGTATATATAAATTAAACTATCATCAAGTGCTACCCACGACAGATCCAAAGCAAGACGACAAGCAATAAGCGATGTGATGTACAACCTGAAATAAGAGTAAACATAGATTCACAAGAGTCCAAACGGTCGAGAGGACAGAAGGATATCGATGGGGGATACGTCAAGCAACTTGGGTTGCTAGTGCCGGATCGTAAACAGCTAAGAACGGGACAATGAGAGCTAGCATGGATGAATAACAACACGGATACGAACCAGCTGATGCCGCGCCGGAGGCACCGTTTGTTCTGAAAGCTTCATTGGGCAAGTCTTTCTGCATTTGTGTCAATGATTGCGGTTCGTGTGCCGCACTTGAAGCCACAGAAGCAGGTACTGCCGCTGGTGGAGCAGCCGACTGAGGAGGCTGCACCGATTGGGGTTGTACCGGTGGCGGTGGCGGCGGAGCGGATGGACCACCAGGTGCAATACCAGCAAATACCGTCCCTTCCAAATTCATACCCAACTTTACTGGCGGTCTTCCTTCCACTCTCCTCACGAATTCACTCCAAGCTGCCTGCTGGTCGTTCCCCATCCTTTCGAATTGATCTTTCAAGTCTTGTGATGCCTTTTTCCAGACGCTGCGATGACGACAGACGGTGCTTTTCACGTATCGACTGCCGAATACGCGTTCGAATGCAGTGCGTTGGGTCATGCCTGATCCACCAGAGGGAGTCGATGCAGACAGTACGTCCATTTCTCTGAAACCCGCCGAGATTTCAGCAACAGTGTAGTCGTTCGGCCACCGTTTGACCGGTGTATGGTGAAACTGCATCCCTGGTAACGGCGGAGGGGGCTGAAGGAAGGGTTGAGTATCATTAGGAGGGTAGAGGATGGGCGACCTATAGGCAAATCCGGCAGCTGGAGGGGGGATTGGCGGGATAGGTTGTTGTGGGCCAGACGGAGGGTTTGCAGGGTTCGTGGTGAGCGGGGGTGGCGGATTGCTGATCGTTGGTGCCTCAGGGGCGGCTGTGCCGCTGACACTGGGAGTTTGGGAGGCTAGCTCATCGAGAGGTGATGAGTTGGAGGTGTGAAGGGGTGCGGATCTGACTTCGTGGAGGGCATCTGTCACGACAATCTTAAGTGGGGGAGAAGACTCCAACACCTCGTCTGCTGGCCGCTTAGAGCCGGCTTTCGACGATGACAACTCATCAGGCGAAGGTTCCGGCGGCTTAATTTGCGAAGCAACCTCGTCTCTCAGCCCCACGCAATCGGACTCTGATAAACCCTCCAATAGACTCTTGCGTATGCGGTACAGCAGTCTTTGCTGGCTAAATAACAAACGCACGGTCTCGATAGTGTGCTGTTCCCACTGCGACGACTTGGGGTTGTAGGTGTCCAGATAGGACGAGGGCGACAGGTCCAAGTTGTTTGTCAGAGTAGGAAAACTGGTCAGTTGGAAGTAGGGAAATGTTGGGACAGTCTGTTGGAGTCGCAAGGGTTCTTGATTTGCCTGTCGGTGCACCACAACGGGTCCGTCATTAGCCCAAAATGACAAAGCTCGACTTTGTCATGACCACGGGTCCATACCTTGTACCAGAAGACAATTGTGACTGATCGCCTGTAATCCTCTGATTGCTTCTGGATCTCTCGCTCAGGCGATGCGCTACCTTTGGAGGGAGCTCTCGGTGATGCCTGGGGGCTGGTTGCTAGGAGAGACTGCTCGACGTTGGGCTGAGTTGCCATTGACTTAGTTGGTGCACTGCGAAGGAAGACATGGAGTTGAGAATAGAAAAGCGGTGAGGATCGGTGGAACTACCCACAACGGCTTGCAAGACTGGTCGGTCGTACCAAGGGACGTGCACGGACTTTGGCTTGAGAGTGTTCGGGGGTGAGACCGCGAGACCTCTCGGAGACGTCCTCGACTCCGATGCCACGCCGTGCCAAGCACGTGCAAACACCCCACACGTGCCCCGCGCCTTAAGCAGGGAGAATGGAACGCACTGCAGCCATCCTCGCAGCAACCACCACCAGCCAGACCAAGCACACCATGCCCTTCCAGTAAGCCAGCTTTTGCGCCAGCGTCACTGCTCGCTCATGCTTCGTGCAGCATTTCCGGACCCAAGATCACCTGTGCGCTATTTTGGGCTGTTTGGCGCCGGAGGTTGGTATACTAACATGCCATTTTTAGACCAATCCAGACGACGAACTCTCATCCCAGGGTAAGCATATCAATCCCGTACCCGCTCGGCTGCTGACATCCAGCTCCAGGTTCCTCTATGTAACCTTCAATGGGTGGAAGCCCAAGTTCTCGGTCCAGCTTGGAAAGCATGTCCACATCCACTAGATGATACATTATCCCCTTATCGCTGTGCGTCTACTCACGATCTGATGTCTGTCGCTTGTACTCTGCTCTCGTTTGCTTTGTCGATATACACGATGTTATGCAATTCTATTTGATTCCCGTCCAACGCGACGAGGCCTTAGTCACCTGCAGGCACCCACGTTTTCCTCCAGCAGGTTCCCGTAGGCCTCATCGGAACAGCTTCTTATATGTGTTCTCCGTATCCGTCGAACCCAGCAGGTCTGCCGACGCAGGTGGACCGCCTCCAAGGCGGCCTTAGGCGTCACTCAGGGTCATGACTTGGCCATTATTTCAAGGTTATTTCTACACGGACATAATGCGATCGACAGCAGGATCGCTAACCTCCCTTCACTTGACTGGCTTCACCCACCTCTAACGACATTGACGACGAAAAGTTGTATGATAGAAGGAGAAAAAAGCTTTGATTCCACTCTAGGGTTGCTGGAGGTGGGATCGATATTGGCAGCATTTCTCTTTGGTGTATGCACGGCACAAGTGTATACATACTATCAAAATTTCCCTAAAGACTCCAATAAACTCAAGGCATTTGTGGGTACCCTTACCCGTCCCTTTCTAGACACTTACTGTCGTATCATCATAGGTGGCCGGGATATGGTTGGTTCCATTCCAGCTAATGTCCACACTTACTGAGCTTCCCCGACACATATTCATTCTCTGCGCGAGCCAGGATACTCGAGTGCGCACATGGTATGCTCGTAGGCCACACGATCTACACGCACACCATCACGAACTTCGGGCTTCCGAACGACGTCCGCACTATCCCTCCGAGTCTAAGTGCCGCAGTGATCCTGTCAGGGATCATCGGTCCTGCGGTTCAGGTACGAAAACGCTCCTCTATTCCACCTGTGCCTCATTGCTCCCCACACGCCGTTCCTCGACAGAGTTTCTTTGCCTACCGTCTATCACGCCTGGCGGACCAGATCAAAATATCCATTCTATGCTACATGCTATCTTTCCTCAAACTCCTAAGCCTCGTCGGTGTTGGAGTGACAATGGTAATCACCCCAGTCATCGTGGAATTTAAGAGGAGATGGCACTGGATACTGCTGACTTCGCTGTCACTATCGGCTGCATTAGACGTGATTATTACTGGTGCTCAGTGTTTCTACTTGTTCCAGCATAGAGGGAAAGGATTTCACCAGTAGGTTTTCCGAGCATTGTTACGCTTGGTATGACTAAAACCGCTTTCCAGTACTCAGAAATTAGTTGATCAGATGATTGCTTGGACTATTCGTGGGTTCCTTGTCGCTTAAATGGTCGATTTATTCACGTCCATTGCTTCTAATCATAGAAACCGGGCTCCTCACCAGGTTTAGTGTCAATGCATTTCCGCAACTACGTCATTGCTTACACCCTCTTTCTCAGTATTGCTACTGTGACCATGCTCATTTTCGTACGTATCCATTGCTACCTCTGTCCTGTTCGCATACTTCATGGCATCAATGCACATGCTGGGCTAGTTCGTCACTATGGAAAACTGGGCATGGTTAATGGTGTTTATCCTGATTTCCCGTCGTGAGTGCCAATCACATCCAGGCCTCGCACACTCTACCTGACGCAAACTCAATCAGTATTCTCAAACTCGTTGTTGGCCACGTACGTCCGAGATTTTCTTGATCGTGATAACAACTTATCCACCCTGATTTTCGTGCGATTGGGGTTTTCGAAATAGCCTAAACGCACGGGCGGCCTTGATCAACCGAGGACCGAGTTTCATCGACATAAACTCGTTTGCTTCTGCGTCTGGGATCCATCATCGAAATCATCGTGATGCATCACGGGTGAGTGTCCTTTCACTTCCTATATGGTTAATCCCAATCACTGACCCAATTTGTCCAATTACGCCCTTTTCCTCCTCCTTGTCCTGCAATCTAATTATCTCCAACTCGATGAAATACTCGACTACGACAGCCCCATCCAATTACCATCGAAATGACCAAGATCCAAGAAACCAGCTTCAGCAATATATCCCCCGGATCTGGCTCTGACGTGCTCGACGTTACCGTCGGCAGCCAAGGTCACCATCGTCACCTCAACCCCGACATGGTAGCCATCAACCCGCCTATCACTGCTCATGTACATATTCCCGCCGGCACCGGCGGTAAGCATCAGCATAGCGTTACTTGGGTCCGTAAGAGCTCCAATTTTGTTCCTTGCCTTGTTCATGCGAGTGTATGCGCCGCATCGCGCGTCGCTTGGGGTCTGGTGCTAGGCGAGTTCGCCTGTGCGGTAAGATTTCAAGCGGCAGGAGTATGAGTCGGATGGGATGACTCATGCTCCTTGCTCATTGCATATTTGGGCTTGGTCATTTTCTCTGTGGTTCTTTTTCTGGATTCCTAGGACGCCGTTTGCTGATACTCGTCTCTCTTTCTATTTTTTTGTGCACCACTTGCTGATCCTGGTGTCCCTCCTGTCCGCTTGTCCATTGACAACAGGGGCCTACGGTGCACGATAACAAATCCACAGCAAAGTTCCACGCACAGAAGATTGGGCTAGAAACTTTTTGACCTAGCCCATAACAATTAGTAGAGCTGGCAGGGTGTTATCGTTGGATGGGTAGATTAGATATAGAATTTTGGATACTACGGACGCGATACAAGTGCACATTGTACTACTAGTACCTTTTGTATAATTTATTTCGACATCAAGTGGATATTTAGTTGGACTTTCACTTGCCTCCTGTTTCTGGGTTTCAAGTATTAGCCCCTATAATCACTCCTGCAGGCGTCAACCATGACTACGAGCACGAATATATGGTGCCTCATCCATCGTGAACTCAGACCCACTGGCGGCCTCCTTCCCATAAGCGCTTCACCAGAGACTCCGATTTTAGCATCGCGCAAGCAAATTTGGGAGTTCAAGTCACATTGCCGCTCTTTTGAGGATGTCAGTGAAGAACTTACCCTCTACAAGACTAAGATCCCGTTGGACCCTCCAAAGAGCGTCTTTTCCGTTGTTGGTAACCTCGAACTGTCTGGATTTAAATTCCACGGTCGAGGATTCTGGTCTGCTTCGTGTATGCAGCTCGAAAGATTGTCTCTACATTTTGGCGGAAATCCCAAGCAGTATGGCTGGATGGTTCTCTCTTCTGCGTATAGAACTCTAGTCTAACTAAGGGCAAAGAGATACCTCCGGATAAACTCGAAGAATTCCTAAATTTAACGACTATACCTGCAACAGACACTTCACGTGTTAAATACACGAGCCCACTAGCGCCATTTTACAAAACCACATTCTTGGGCCTTACGCCAGAGCAGGCGCCTTTCCACTTGGTCAAATTCCCAGAAATGGCTCAGTGCATGACAAGGGATCTACTTGACCGGGTTATACCTTCCCTGACCATCACCAACCGATCGTCTCTCCCCGATGTCAAACTATATGCCCGTGCAGGGACATTTTCGCCTACCAGCGCCCAGGACAATAAACAGTGCATTTGGGATATAACAGAGTCTGTGCTGAGTACTTGTATTCATTGCGTCAGGGCGGTTGGCATATCGTTCAGTTATAAAGCGCTCGTCCTGGATGATTCCAAGGTGGATTGGGATGTGCAAAATTGGGAGGACAGCGGCCAGGTTTCTGAGGCTGGTGGTATGGCAGGAGAAAATGAACAGCTGTCTGTTTATCGGACATATTGCACCGATAGTGTTGTCGACAAGTTATGCGGTCCCCTTGAAATTCAGCAGTATGAGACTGGGTTCCGAGCTATTCTGTTCAAGGCACGTTAAATCTTGTACAATATAGGACGTTGTATCACTCACTCCCTTTCCATATAGCTTTCCGTGCATATGGCCAAGAATAAGCTCCAATGGGGCTTCATCCACTCCTTGGAATATATTCGAATCCTGCGCCTTGAATACGCAAAGAACCGCCCCTATGTGACCATATCGGACGAAATTCCTACGAATTCACCTCCACCTCAATCTATTTTCTCTCTCATCTGCTACATGTTGCTCACATCACGAGAGAGCCCCCCTATATTTCAAACAATTAAGGCACAGATCTGCGACCCCCCAGTCAAGAAGGTGGAGGCCCCTCATCCGCCTATGGTACCGTCACTAGATACGGTCTCTCCGCCACCTATGCATATATCTAAGGTTTGCTATCTTCGAGATTCAAATGTGCGTGCAATTGACGGACCTCCCGCAGGTAGTATTACACACAACGGCTGGCGAAGGGGATATCATTGGTATATCAATGATGCGACTGGATGAATTGCCTGTATCCCCTGCAGAAGCTAGAGAGATGCATCTCTACGATCTGAGCTTCATAGGAGCTGGAACATATGGAAAAGTGTTCCGGTGCAATGCATATGCCGAAGGGAATTGTTGTGGCACTATGGTGGTCAAGTTTGCTGCAGCCCAGCGTGAAGACCAGCTTGGCGAAGAGGCAAGGGTGTACGGTTCGCTGCGCCGCTTGTATGATGCCGTTATCCCCCGTTATTACGGCTACTTTGCGGGTGTGTCTGGTGGTCTTGTCTATTCGGTACTGCTTCTCAGTGATTACGGCCACGGATTGGGAGATCATGCAGAATTGAAAAACTTGCCGCTTGAGGAAAGGTACACGACGATCCGATACACGACGACGCAACACATTTTTCTCAACAGAACGGAACAGAGTTGAGCTACTGAAGTTTGCTCTGGAGATTCACCGTGCTGGGATTGTGCACAAGGACTTTTGTCCGCCAACGTCGTACGATCGGAGCACGGTTTACGGCTCATGGACTTTTCAGTTGCACTAGACGAACACGAGTGCGTGGGCGTGTATGAATGCCCTGAGTTGAGGTTAGTGACAAGGCAACTGGAACTCACTGACATTCCGTCCTATCATCAGGTCTGTATAGTCGTGATTGGCATTGGCCCTAAGTGTGGGAATGGCCTACCCAAACAGATTAGATCTCATTACTGTACCTCCTGACGAAATCATCCTCTTTACACTACTTGACAAATATCCCCCATCATGTCTATGCAAATATTTAACGAGCAAGTTCGTGGATTCGCCACTACTGATTTCACCCGTTTTGACCCTCAAGTACGATGTAGGCAACGGAGGAGAAGGCCGAAAACGCGCGTCTCGCATCCTTCGTTGGAGCTCTTGCTCTCGGTGATCTCGTCAAATCCACGCTAGGACCCAAAGGAATGAACAAAATCCTCCAATCTGCTTCAACTGGTGAAATAAACGTTACAAATGATGGAGCAACCATCTTAAAATCCATCCAACTCGATAACGCGGCTGCAAAGATCTTGGTGAATATATCAAAGGTGCAGGACGATGAAGTGGGTGATGGGACAACTTCGGTGACGGTTTTGGCAGCGGAGCTGTTGAGGGAGGCGGAAAAGTTGATTGCACAGAAGATTCATCCGCAGACGATTGTGGATGGATATAGGATTGCCAGTGCAGCTGCTTTGAAGGCCTTGGAGGGCGCTGCTGTGAATAATGCGTGAGTATCAGTATCCTTATATCTCTAATTTCAGCTTGTATGTTGAAATTCGCGTTGATATACGCGTCTATGGATCGCCAATGCGGTTTTAATATCACAGCTCAGATCCGGCACAATTCCGTCAAGATCTGTTCAACATCGCGAGAACGACATTATCTTCAAAAGTTCTCTCACAAGACAAGGACTATTTTGCAAATCTTGCTGTCGATGCTGTTCTACGACTCAAAGTGAGCTCCTGTGTTATGTAAGGGTAGTGAATTTGACCCTAGATGCGATATTAGGGATCGACAGATTTGGAGCACATCCAAATCATCAAAAAGGTTGGGGGTAAATTAACGGATTCATACCTGGATGAAGGTGAGGGGTAGATCACTACCATTAATGAACTGACGTTGAGCTCATCTATTGATGGAAGGCTTCATTCTCGATAAAACTATTGCGGTCAATTCGCCCAAACGATTGGAAAATGCCAAAATACTGATTGCAAATACATGTGAGTGTGTTAGCACCTTGTATTTTGATTATTGAACTGACATGACGTAGCAATGGACACCGACAAGATTAAAGTGTTTGGTGCCCGACTAAAAGTTGACAGCACAGGAAAATTGGCCGAACTTGAGAGGGCAGAAAGGGTATGTAGCACCCATAAAAAGTTATAACTGCAACTAACTGTTCAACAGGAAAAGATGAAGGCCAAGGTCGATGCAATCGCGGCACACGGCATAAATTGCTTCGTCAACCGTCAATTGATCTACAACTATCCTGAATCACTACTGGCAGAGAAAGGAATACTGGTCATCGAGCACGCTGATTTTGAGGGTGTTGAGAGGCTGTCACTAGTCACTGGTGGTGAAATCGCAAGTACATTCGAACGGCCAGATCTCGTTCGCTTGGGTCAGTGCGAGTTGATTGAAGAGATTATGATTGGAGAGGACAAGGTATGTGATCCCCAAAGTTCAAAGGTGAATTTATATGAATGCATGCTTTAGTTAATCAAATTCTCCGGCGTTGCTGCTGGTGAGGCATGCACAGTCGTTCTTCGCGGTTCAACGAATCAGATGGTCGACGAAGCTGAACGCTCGCTACACGACGCACTCTCAGTTCTATCTCAAACAGTCAAGGAGACACGAACAGTCCTTGGAGGTGGCTGTTCGGAAATGCTGATGAGCTGCGCGGTTGACGCGGAAGCAAGAACTGTGGCAGGAAAGAAGGCTATTGCTGTAGAAGCGTTTGGTAGAGCGTTAAGACAGATTCCGACAATTCTGGCCGACAACGCAGGGTACGATTCATCAGATCTTGTAACAAAACTGCGTGCGGCACACACAGCTGGACAGTCTGATGCAGGATTAGGTGGGCATCTTCCTTCCAAGCTCTTTAATTTGACACTGACGAGGAGAATAGACATGAACGAGGGTACCATTGCCTCAATGAGAGAGCTTGGTATTACTGAGAGCTACAAGTTGAAGCGTCAGGTGGTATTGAGTGCCAGCGAGGCCGCCGAGATGATTATTCGGTAAGTTTGAACAAAGTCTTTCCATCAATTTTCCGCCATTGACACCTTGTGTCCTCAAGCGTGGACGACATATTGAGAGCTGCACCGCGCAGACGTGAAGCAGTGTAGAATAGAGGAAAAATTGTAGCAGAGTACTGATAGACTATAATTCCAACCGAGCTAACAACCAGAGTGCTGCGGTAATGGGAGCAGGGATGAGTGCTGCCAGAAATAGGCAGAGGATCAGACACGTCAATACGGACTTCCAGCCACAAACATTAACACTGCCCTTCTCTTGATCCCAACCTTTACCGTCACCACCGACAATCCCAGCACATTTTCCCTTAGATTTTCCAACTATTAGTCTCTTTTAATTCTCTTCCTTTCTACCTCTTCCTTTCCCCTCATGTCCGCCAGCGTCAGATCACGACGCCCGGCTTCACCACCTCCGAATGCTGGCGGAGGTATTCCCCCAGCCGTATCTCATCAACGATTCCCTCACCCTCGCGACGCGCATCTCGACGCTGACGAAAGAAGAGCCGCTGCTTCAAGAGGCTTTATACCTGCACCTGGTTCTGGAAGAGTGCTTGGTGGTGTTGGAGGCCCGTTGGGTGGGAAGTACTACCCTCCTGGTGGATTGAATTTGACCTCTGGAGAATGGAAGTTGTTGATCCTAATTGTCGTCGTTGCGGCTTGTGTCAGGCTGTACAAAATTTCAAAACCGAATAGTGTAGTGTAAGTATTTGACCTGCTCTGCATCTCATTTCCCCACCGGTGTTGAGGGTGGAGATTTATTGGTTAACGTGGTACTCAACTTTGCATTTGGTATCTGGCATGTGGACTGCATTCTTTGAAATAGATTCGACGAAGTACACTTCGGTAAATTCGCGGGGAAATATATCAAGACAAGATATTTCGTCGACGTTCATCCACCGCTAGCAAAGCTTTTGATAACGCTCTCCGCTTTCATTTTCGGGTTTGATGGAGGTTTTGATTTCAAGGAGATTGGAAAGTGTGTATCCAACATCTTATTCACTCACTCACCCTCACTCATCTAACTCGCGCTAGAATTTATGATAAGGTGCCATATGTCGCTATGCGAATGGTTCCCGCCGTGCTCGGTGTAGCCACCGTCCCTCTTTCATATCTAACTTTGCGCGCGCTGGACTGCCGCGCAACAACCGCTCTCTTAGCATCTATATTCGTCACTTTTGAAAACGGCATGATCACACAGTCAAGACACATCCTCCTCGACTCCATTCTCATCTTTTTTACCGCCCTCACTGTATTCCTCTGGACCGCATTTTGTAATGAAGACAAAAACAAACCGTTTACGGAAGCTTGGTGGACGTGGCTATTCCTCTCGGGACTATCGCTGGGCGCTGTGGTCAGCTCAAAGTGGGTTGGGCTATTCACCATTGCAACGGTTGGGTGTAGCACGATACTGCAGCTATGGAATTTGTTGGGAGATTTGAGGGTACCACCCAGAGTGTTCATAAAACACTTCATGGCTCGGGCCATCTGCTTGATTGCAGTGCCAATAATCTTTTATATGCTGATGTTCCAAATTCACTTTTTGATCTTGGAGAATTCTGGAGATGGAGATGGCTTCATGAGTTCGGAATTCCAACATACTTTGGGCGGAAGACAAATGTCGGATACTTTTGCTGGTGAGTCGCACCCCCTGTCGATTGGTCCTCGTGCTAATATCATGAGGATAGATATTGGGATTGGGTCTACTGTTACTATTCGACATGTTAATACGCAAGGAGGATACCTTCATTCTCACCCTCATACATACCCTGGTGGTAGCAAGCGTACGTAACTCGGCACCCAAACTTCCCAGTTAACTAAGTCCCCAACTAACAGAACAACAAATTACTCTCTATCCTCACCGAGATCACAATAACGACTGGCGCCTGTTCAATGCCTCCGCTGACATCGATCACGCATTTGACTGGGAAACAGATCCCATACGCTACATCTACTCCGGCATGAAAATCAAGCTTCAGCACATTGCCACAGGAAAACACCTCCACTCTCACGATATTCGACCTCCCGTTTCCGACGTAGATTTCCAGAATGAAGTCAGTGGTTACGGTATGCCTGGATTTGCTGGCGATGCGAACGACGATTGGATTGTGGAAATCTATGAAGCGGATAACAGAGATAGAGAGTCTGGAAAGAGATTGAGGACTCTGAGGTCGAAGTTTAGGTTGAGACACGTGCTAACGGGATGCTACTTGTTCTCGCATAAAGTCAAACTGCCGGAATGGGCATACGAACAGCAAGAAGTAACGTGCAACAAGAACGCGGTCAAGGACAACTCGTTATGGTTCATTGAGACTTCAACGCATCCTATGTGTAAGTGGGTTGAATTCATAGTGAGAAATTGAGCTGACTTCCGAGAGTACAGTACCTCAAGACGCTGAGAAGGTCAATTACAAGCTTCCCGGTTTCTTTGGTAAATTCTGGGAGTTGCAAAAGGTTATGTGGACCACCAATGCCGGGCTGACCGATCGTCACACATACGATTCTCGACCTGATGCCTGGCCCCGCCTCCGCCGTGGTATTGTACGTTCTCGTGCATAGCTGTCATTCCTTGAGACTAACGCCGTGATCAGAACTTCTGGGTCAAGGACCATCGCCAGATTTATTTGCTGGGCAACCCCTTCATCTGGTGGCTGAGTACAGCGGCTGTCTTCTCATATATGGCTGTCCGTGCAGTTCTCATACTTCGAGCCAAGCGTGGATTCCGGGACTTTGATAATAGTATGTGTACATACACACCCACGTCATCAATTTTTTGACCGTTGAATAGCCAAGGTCGTCAAATATGATGCCCTCTGCGGATTCCTCTTTGTCGGCTGGGCACTGCACTTCATACCGTTCTTTATCATGGCCCGCCAACTTTTCCTCCACCACTACTTCCCAGCGCTGTATTTCGCCATCCTGCTCTTCTGTGCCGTGTTTGACCTTGTCACGTCGACGTTAAGGCCAAAGGTCAGACTGCAGATTGCTGCAGTATTGATGATCATTGCGATTTGGCATTATTGGCACTTCAGCCCCTTGGCATATGGTACCCCTTGGACAAAGCAAGAATGCAAGAATGCTAAATGGTTGAAGCATTGGGACTTTTCTTGGTGAGTTTGATCTAGTTTGCAGCGGCATTTGCTAACTCTAGTTCTGGATGATATAGCAACGAATTCCTCGACAGCGTATGTAGAGATGCCCTTTTTTGTGCTCCTAAAGTTGACGCGCATTTTCTAGTATTCTCAGTATACCGGCCCCGCAGCTGCAACCCCTCACAAGCCAGCATCTTCCGTCGTGTCCGTCATAGGCGGTGAGCCAGGTGGACGTGCCCCAGCTGCTGTACACCAAGACAACGCCGCTCCACCCCCTGTCGTCCCTGTTCAACCACCCAATCCCGCTGAAAATGCCGGTGATGGGAAGTACGAACAGCCAGCCATCGAGGATGCCAACACCATCGTTCCAATGAACAGGCCTGAACCCGGACGTGATGTCTTTGCTGCTCCGCCAGTGGTACCGGGAGACGAAGTAAGAGAAGCGAAGAGCAAGGAACATGCTCAAGCCCTGCAACAACAGCAACAGTATTACCCCGTTCAGGCTGGTGGAAATCCTAATCACGCGCCATTACCTTCAAATGGAATGGTTGTGCCTGAGCAAGTCGTTAGTGAGGATGCTAAGGAGAAAGAGAAGGAAATCAGCGTGGTGGATACACGACAAGTGACAAGGGCCGCAGAACAGCAGGACGAGGCCGCTAGCACAGAGTCGACCCAGAGTCAAGACGAAGTAGTCAGCATCCAAACGCAGACGGAGGTGGCTGCCGAGACCTCTTCCACACAAGGAGAATCCGAATCATTCTCGTCGACGTCCTCATCGACGGATGAGAGTGATACAGATGTTCGACCTGCTGTGCCTGCCGGGCCATTAGATGAGGCACAGGCCGAAGCGGAGAAGGCTGCTCAGGAGTTGTACCCAGATGCCGTTTAGTCAACCTTCATTGGGGCTGAATAAATTGTACACTTGTCTCGTTTTCGGTTTTGATGTGGGTATAATTATCTTATGAACAATGTCCGCTTGTCTACCATTTTATATCGGCGTCAGTGTATTGACCTTGGCCACTTTCTTACGTGGGTTCTTCCCAGTTCTTCTCACGTATAGATTAAAGGCTAAATTCTGTTTTCTCTGATAATGTGACTCCTTATTGATACTCCCAATTTGAGGGCGACGGAACCTTGGAGAGCGACAAAAAAAAAACAATGGGCCCACCGCGGATTGAACGCGGGACCTTTAGAACACGACCTATGGCATCCGATCTCCGAGATCGCTTCAGTCTACTGCTCTCCCAACTGAGCTATGGACCCGCTGTCGCTAAGGTAGGTCTGAGATTTGACTGCCTGTTAGCACAAAGACGGATGCAACTCGAACCCATTCACCGTGTTGAGCAAGGTTCTCTGCCTAAATTGGCCTAGACCATTGCGATTACCACTTCCTAGCACGAGAAGCTCTGGAGTCCTTCCAGGATTCAAGTGTCAGAGACTTGACCCTCATTAACAGACAGGATTGTCGACCTTCTTTCAGGCTCTACGAGCGGAGGCTTCGCTTGCTTTTCGGCGATGTGGTAGGGTGTGTGTAATCGCTTCTAGGGATTGTAGTGGCTCTATTTTAAGTGCCCTGTTGCGGAGTTGCCGTTCGATGAAGAACCTCACAAAAAGGGCCACCACTCTTGGTGACCAAAACGGGACCAGAATGGGGTACTAATTCTATTCGGACGGGTTTTACGCCTTTGGCTCCCCTACCGAGATACTGGTAGGTTAGTTCAAGCCAACACCGCCGGTCTCCAGGTCGAAACGATATTTCAAGGCTGTAGCTAGTTGATACCTATCAAAGCCATCCGTCCTGCCTTGTCTATGAGTACCAATACTGCTGCTTCCGTGGAGTGGAGAGACCCGAGGCTTATTGCAGCGCATTATGGTGAGTCTCTGTGCGAGTTAGAATGTATTATGCAAACCTGTTGTTGTTTCTAGCGTTCACTTTACGGGTAGTTCACCTCTCCTTGGGCATTTACTTGTAGGTCGCCGCTTAATCTGTCCATCAAGCATCGATGCTCAACCAATATTCACCGCTCCCAGTTGGGAGTATATTTCAACATTCGGATTCGAGTGGGAAATATATACGAAGAGGCGACCATTTAAATGGCCTAGTCTGGTTCGTCCTTAGCACATCCCCTGCCACTCATAACTAAATGTCTTGGCTATTTACTACGCAGATATACATTGGGTCAAGGTTTTGTGGATTAGTGGTTTGTTTGGATCTTCTCGCTGGATACAACACCACACATGAAATCAATTGCCTGGTGCGTGAATCGTTTTTGCTGACATGACCCCTAGGATGACCCTAACTTGGCAGGTGTGGTGGAAGACGATTTTTGTCAGTGAAGGCCGCCATCTCTTGGCACTGCTCCCGTCTCACATGTATGCGCATTTATTCCTTTCATTGCGATAGGGGTTTTCCTTCATCAGTCTGGAGCTAGCTACGGCCTTACTTTGCCTTCGAGTGTGAGCATTATCATCATGAGGCTTTGGTATTGACATTTTCGATTGATAGCCCTGCCTTAGAATTGCCTTTTGGCAGAGGCACACTGCTATCGTCGTAATAGTAGGAATTCTTTATGGTGCTAATGTAGTTTCGCTGGTATACGGTAATTCTTTCGGTATCTTGCTTTTGGCTCATCGCGCTGACACCTATGTTTACACGGAAGGTGGAATTCAGGTGATTAAAAACTTGCATATGCTGATACTTCGACCATGACTCTGGGTTTCAGACCTATTCAGAATGGGATGACTATCTTATAGGTTGCTTGGCCAGGAGAACAGCCACTCTGCTCCCAGTCGCAGGTCTATTCCTTGTCACAGACTCTGGTCTTTTCTTCCTCATGCTCTTTGGCCTATGGAAAATACGGGCATCAGGATCGTTATGGGTATTGGCGCGCCAACAGGTACATTTCGTCTACGCCGTTTATGACATGGACGCTAACGAAATGGGTCACAGGGCTTCACATGGGTGTTGGCGGCAGCTTTGGTGGAAGTCCCTGTCGTGGTGTGTGTTCTCAGTTCCCCCCGATTGTAGAGTTATTCAATGAATATATTCACAGGTTCTCCTAAGAATGAACTTGAATGGTTGGTCTTATTACAGTAAACAGAAAACATTCAAACTGACAAGTTCGGTTCTCGTAGAACCGCTCAATTTGGTATGTGATTGTTGCGTTGGCCGCGTGATCACTGAGGTGAAGATTTCTGTGGTAGCTGTTACAGCTGCCATACAGTAAGTTCAGGTGTGGTGGTAGGAAGCCAACACTAAACCCTAAACTTCACAGTGGTCATCATGTAAGACAAGCTGTCGACCAGTTGATGACAAGCTGACACTCCCTAAGGGTCATTTGTGCAACCCGGATGTACCGAAGTATGTGCCTATTTTCTGAGGGCAATACAGTGCAGTAGGTATACGTCTGGTTTAACCTTTTTGGTGATTCTGAGTCAACCTATCTCCCTGCAAGTATCAGTCAAGGTATGGGCTTACCTACCATAGCAAGTGGAATAGCCTTTGCCCGTAATCCCAACATTGATCATTCGACAACGGTGGCATTAGGCCCTTCTGACAACCTACTGGAGTAAACCAACCTTTACCCTCGTCTCTTCGAGATTAACATTGTTTGTGTAGATCAGGGCTAGTCAATTCGCTTGTCGATACCACGAGGACGAAGAGCTAAGCGTATTCACATGGCTTCATGATTCATTAATTTCACTTCACTTAATTTCTGGGATACTAAGCTCGCGCAGGGCTGTATTTTTCGTAGTAGATATACATCTCGCCAATTCCTTGGCGAGATACGTGCTGCTATTAGTCGTAACCCATTCGTAGGGTGGTATAAGGAGACTATGGCTAGTAAGAGATGTATCAACTAGCACGTGGGTGGGGATTAGCTTCATTCGCAATCTGCATGGAGCTGTTCCTCTCTGCGGGCACAGTAATCGACTTCAACTTGAGCCTGAGGGTCAACTCATTTGTGCGTACCCTCAGTACCTCCTATTGTGTTGAATAACGTTCTCGGCCTACAGCGGCCTAGACCATCCTAATCACCGCCTCTTAGTAGAAAGAAGTCTTGTCAGGGTCCAAGTATAAAGATTTGACCCTCATTAACCGGCAGGATTGTCGACTTTTTTTGCGGCGGAGTGGCGGCGGAGACTATGTAATCGCTAATGGCGATGAACTTGAGCCTCCCATTTCAGGTGCCTTGCACACGGAGGAATACCAGTGAAGTCTACACAAGGGGCACGTCTTCGTCTCTCGGCAACCATGCCATGCTATTTTTATTCGGAGGGATCGTACGTCCTTTCGCAACCGAGGTGCTGGCAGGGTACTGGTCTGAGCAAGCCTTAGCTTTACGCAAGATTTAACACCTCTTGCGGTCACCTTTTTCGCTCTTGTCCACGGACTCTGGTGCCATCGCTTCTATGGAGTGGAAAGACCCAAAAATTGTTGCCTCACATTATGGTGAGTTGGTGATGAGTTGGAATCTACCGCATATGCTGAATTTGTTGTGGATTTTAGCATTTGCGTTACGAGTTATTCATCTGTCCTGTGGTATATACTTGTAAGTTATTGATTTTTTAAAAATTTTTGAGTACCATTCAGCTCAAAGTAGTATCACTAATGTCCATCATTCTCAGGTGGGAGTATATCTCAACTTTTGGGTTTGAGTTGAGAATATATACGGGGAAGCGACCATTTCAGTGGTCTAGTCTGGTTTGTCCAGAGCGCTTTTCCGCTGACGTTAACCAAATAGCCTGGTTCTTTATCATTGTAGATATACATTGGGTCAAGGTTCTTTGGATTAGTGTTCTGTTTGGATGTTCTTGGTGGATACAATACTACGCACGAAATCGATTGTCAG
The DNA here is from genome assembly GCA_000349905.1 of Volvariella volvacea V23. Taxonomy (NCBI): domain Eukaryota; kingdom Fungi; phylum Basidiomycota; class Agaricomycetes; order Agaricales; family Pluteaceae; genus Volvariella; species Volvariella volvacea. Next base: position 1,949,474 of record KB722736.1, on the reverse strand, counting down.
GTGCGTAGTCCATGCAGAAGTGTCTCGTTTTACTGGCAAGGCCCTTACTAGTAGAATGACTGAAACTTCGTAGGCGTGGTGGCAGTCGGTTTTTGTTCGTAAAAAATTCCCTTTTTTGCGGTTTCCTGATTTTATTTTTACAATAGGCGTTTGGCGCCCTCAGTTTGGAACTGGCAACGGCGCTGCTTTGTCTACGAGTGTAAGTGCTGGCGCAGCAGCGTGAACTAGACCACTGGCAGGTATTCTGACGGATGACCCTACACCAGTATCGCATTTTGGCAGAGGCTTCCCGCCATTCTCGTGACTGTGGGAGTGCTATATAGTGCCAATATCATTTCAGTGGTATACGGTAATCCTCCCTGTGCCTTCCTTTGGTTTTCTCGCTCATAACAGTGCTTTTGAGAAGGTGGATTCCAGGTAGTTCAAGATTTGCTATACTGTGGATAGCAACCAATAAGCGCTTCCTTTTTCTGTAACGGTTGACCTTCCGGTCTGTGTCCTTGACTGTGAGCCAGGCGCTTTCAGAGTGGGACAACTATACTATGGGATGCATGCCCAGGCAATCTCAGGCTATACTACCTGTTGCGGGTCTTTTCCTTATTACGGACTTTGCCCATTTTTCCCTCATGCTGGCTGGCTTATGGAGAACACGGTCATCAGGATCGCTATGGGTATTGGCGCGTCACCAGGTACGTTTCACCCACGTCCTACAGGCCGCGGATACTCATAATGTGGGTTTAAGGGCCTCACATGGATGTTAGCGGCAGCTTTAATAGAAATACCTGTTATCGTGCGAGATTTCACACTTTTCACAACTATGTCGCTAAGCATTGACATTCGCAGATTCTCCTGAAATTGAACTTGAATGGTTGGTCTTGATCACGGTTACGAATCGAAAGTCTTCGTGCAAGTGTTAATGGTTAGTTCTTGCAGAATCACTCAACCTGGTGCGTAACTCTTTGCACGATGCACACACTCAGTAGGATGAATATTCGTCTGGTAGCTGTTGCAAATACCATATAGTAGGTCTCAAGCTCTGCAATAATGAACCAGGCAGCAATACGCTAATCACATACTCCTCAGTGACCACTCTGTGAGACCAGCTATCGATCAGTCATTTAAAGGCTGACTGTCAATTCCTGAAGGGTCATTTGCGCAACCCGGATGTATCGGAGCATGCTCATGTTTTCCGAAAGCAGCACAGTACAGTAGGTCTACGTCTGAATTTGCCACTCCTATGATTACAAGCTAACCTATCATACCGCAAGGATAAATAGTAATGGTATTGGCGCACCCACCATAGCAAGCAGAATGGCTTTTGCCCGGAATCCCAACATTGATCCGTCAACGACAGTTGCCCTAGTAGGCCCTTCTGACAACTTACTCCTGGAGTAAACTCAACACATTTACCCTCGCCTCTTCGGAGCTAATATAGTGTTTGTGCAGATCAGGGCCAGTCGATTCGTTTGCTCATACCACGAGGACGGAGATCCCTTAAGCGCACTCGCGTGGTTTCAATGATTCCTCAATCCTGCATTCATTTAATCTCGGGGATATCAGGTGCTGTACAAAAATGTATTTTAGCGGTGGCGATAAGGTAGATGTTTCGTCAATTGCTTGGCAGGATACGCTCTATTGGTTATGGTTTTTAAGAGTTGAACCCTAATTTTAATAGCACCATGGCTATTATTAATCAAACGAAGTAACATCCATTCTACTTATGAGCATACTATACAACCCAAAAGAAGAGGAGGGAGGGGTGGAGGAAATCGAAGTGAAATGATCCATAGATACAAGATAAGTCGAAAATATTGTAGTACACCACCCAATCTTCGGGTGGTATGAGGGAACTACGGCTAGTAAAAAGCGAATCGATATGGGTAGGTAGGAATTGGCTTCATTCGCGATCCGCGTGAAGCTGCATGTATGAGTGGGGAGAAGTATATAGTGGTGAAAAGTAAAAGTAAGCGACTAGGGTGGGGACATTGAGAGGGAAGGGTATGTACGTTGCTAAGTATACGTAAGTAACGGACGGAGGAGTAGGTATACAGTTTGGGGGCTAGTGGCATAGGTATCAGTAAAGTATGAATGCATTTGTTCATAATCTGGTCATGTCTTCATATTTCATCATCCAATAGTCGTTACCACGGCCATCGCAGATGTTTAACCTGAACCTCGTGAGTGTCGTCACAAACCATTAGGTGCACTTCCATTCGTAGTCGCGATTCCAGTACCATTGGCCCTATTAGGGTTTCCCTCTCCATTAACATGGCCGTTGGTCATATTAGAGGCTGGAGGAGAAGCCATGGGCATGGGCGACATCATTCCGAATCCCATGGGATCGAATCCAGGTGGAATGGGAGACACGCCACCAACACTAGGGGAGCTTCCTCCGACGCCGTGGAGATCGATATTTAATCCTGTTAGTCCATGTCCATGTCCATTGCTCATTCCAGGTATGAGCGGCGGTCCCGAGAATCCATTAAAAGTCGGCCCAAGCACTTGTCTCAACAACAATTCTACGCTCTCCCGATCCTCCTTCAACCTCCTCATCTCTTCAATCCACCTTGTCTCTCTTTGCTCATAAATTCCGCCCAACGCCCTTAGACTTCCAAGAGCGGTGCTCAAAGCCCGACGAAGTTCAACTTCATTGCCACTAACACCGTGTTCAGTTTCTGATCCACCCGTCTCCGATCCTTCGCCCGCAGCGGAGGCATTGCTGCCGCTGACAGATCCGTGACCTCCAACAGATGACGCAGATGACAAGGCAGAGAAAATTCCGGGGTTGAATCTATCACGAAGGGACTGTGTGTGAGAACGAGTGTTACGGCGATGAAGAGCAATTTTGGAGAAGCCACGGCGAAGGTCTTTGACATGGGCAGAAAGAGGGGAATGAGGCGGTCGACGACGGACAGACCGCGATTGAAGCGAGTAAAGCTTGGTTGTGTGGGATGGAGAAGCAAGGAGAACCATAGTAGCGTCTGTTTGCCTGTCCAAATTTTGGAACTGAACAAGGGTAGAAGGTGAGCATGCTGGCGACACAACATAACAGGATATATGCAGTGAAACAGGGTACTCACGGCTTGGCACAAGGCTTCCCAACCAACTTCCCACTTCCTCCTTCTCTTTTCCATTGGCTTCACGAATGAAGGATGATATTCCAATTCCAACAAATCCGAATCGTCGTCATCTTCTTCATCGACCCATTCCCCGATACCTCCATCATCATCGCTGCCCATAACCGTAATCTGTATACTCGGCTCATCGTGCTGTCCTGGCCCAGTTAACCAGTCATACTGTTCCGTTGCGGCAACAGTGGAACCGCCATCCCCCGTACCGCCTCCACTATCCTCACCGTCAGTCAAGGGATGCGCATATTCCTCAGTCCGGCTCGCACTTCGGCCTCGATGATGATCCTCCTCTCCAGCTGTCTCCTCGCCCGACGAACTCAACTCTGGACTCGTGTCCCTAGGTTGTGTGCTCTGGACCCTCGGAGGTGGTTTTCTTGGCATCAAGGTTTGTCTCCTCAAGTCTTGACTCTTATCCTTTTTCTTCTTCGGGGGCACAGGAAGTGGAACGGGCTCGTGACTAGGGCTTGATGCAATACTGCGAGCGTCCGTTCCCATTTGCCTCTTCGTATGCCAATTCGCCCATGGCTGGTACATCCCCGGTTGGAATGGCGTAGTCGATGGGGAGAAGGTAGAATCCGTCATATGACCACCACTATAGTTCATCGCATAGGTCTGCCATTGTCGTGCAATTTGCTCAAGGAAGGCAGATGGATTACCCGGGTCATACTGTGCCGAAAGTCGATTTGGGTTTGTTCCCGGGTTGCTGCTTGAATACGAGGCTGGCCGACGAACATGACTAAACGGGAATGGGAAAGGCGATCCAGCTGGAGGAATTGGGCTGAATGGTGGCATCTCCATTGTGCTCCTCCCATCAGTGTTGTACAAGCGACTGAGCATGGGTAATGGGGAGGGTGCAGTCGTTTGACTGTATGGAGTAGCTGGGATGGGCGCTTCAGGGCGAGGAGATTGCAGATATGCTTGAATATAAGGCGATACAGGGTCATCATAGTAGGCGAGGTCATCGGAATACTGGTAAGGAGGAACCACAGGAGGGCGAATTATGCGCTGAGGATGGGGCTGAGCAGGTGTTGGAGGAGGTCGTGTAGCCTGTTTAGGAGCTTGATGAGTGGGGTGATTTGGCTGGGACAGTGGCGATGGTTGAGAGGGTTGTGTCTGGGAATGGGAGGGCACAGTGGGAGGCTGTGATGGCTGTGCCTTGGGAGGGGGTCGGCGATTATCAGCATATTGTGGAGGTCGGTCAGTCTGAGGAACCGACTGCGAGACTTGGGGATGGGAGTCAAGCATGGAATTGATTGCTGGCATTCCTGAAAGATCTCCAGAAGCATTACGGGGTTTGGTATTGGTGCGAACTGTAGGACGCATATTACTTGTGTTTGCAGCTTGATGATATCGAGCATCGTCGGGCAATCCCGTTGCAAGGGAACGTGGCGTATCGCTTTCGTCAGGGGATCGTTGTTGATTAAGATCACCTTGGTCAATTAAAGAACTAGCATCATCGCTTCGACGAAGGGGCCGGCTATCTAAACCACTCCCAATATGATTCCCATCATAGCGCGAGGAGTTTCCCTCAGGATTTAGATCCGAAGAAGGTAATGGTGACCCTGCGTGTTGGGAATCATGTAGTGAGCGGTCGGTTGAACCCCAGGAATCGCGATCGCGACCGCTGCTGGGTCTTTTGGAGGACGTAGCGGGTTCATCTTCCGGTTCTTCATGCACGGGTATAAATCCACGATCCCGATCAGGAGTCCGTGTTGACGTCTGTGATGGGGGACTTTGGCTTGTTATTCCAGAGTGAAGTGGACGGGCGTCGTTGATGGGCGGATTGACACGACGCTGAACTGGGGGGGAATCGCGCGAGTATGGTGAGTACGATACAGAGCCTTCTGCGCTAAAGGTGGGAGAAATCCGGTGGTCGGGACTGTTGGAATGTGCAATTTGAGAGTAGGGAGGGGCGGGGGGTGATGTTGGTTGTTGTCTGTCCCTGGCTTGAGGACTCTCCCTGGCTTGTTGCTCGCGGGTTCTGCGCTGCTGGCCGTTCTCCATGTCTTTAGGGGGGGAGGTCCTGTCGGTGACACGGCTCCGTTCAACGCCCGGCTCTTTAGGAGGGGATTGAGAATCAAATCGTGGATATGCAGGGGGGTAGCTAGAATTGGGTTGCGTGAGATTCTGATTCTGAGTTGGACCTGGGCCTGGCGCTTGGTGTGGGTCTCCACGCTCTACATCGGGATATGGCTCAGGTGACACCCAATCAGCAATGCTCTGGTATTGCGAGATGTGAATCGGTCGAGGGTTGTGAGTCTTGAGATTGGACGATGTCGCCGGTGAACTTCGACGTTCGGCATTGGAATCTCGAACATTCGGTGGAGTGGCCTGCGGAGGCGTTGGGAGCCCTCGTTGGAGGGTGGGTGGAGCCGGTGACATTATACGGATGGAGTTAGCGACGGGACTTCCTTGGGGCTGACTTTGGGATTGTTGATTGACACTACCAGCAGCGAACATCTGCACAGCAGAAGCTTTGGGGGCAGGGTTTGGTTGGGCTTTTATCGTGCGATTTCTGTTTGGCAGGGATGGTTCAGGACTGCTATCAGGAGGAAGGCTGTTATTCATGGCTCCTGCAAATGGGCGTATGTGAGCAAATTGAAGAGAGAAAACACAACTGTGGCTATGTAAGCTAGAGAGAAATCCAGAACGGTGGAGCAATACTTGCGATGGAGAGAGGAAGACAAGAAAAGGGTATCAGAGAGTCCAAAACAAGGCGATTGTAGGTCGATGTGTGAAAAGAGTATAGAACAATAGCCACGGTTGCCGATTGGAGAGAAAAAAATAAAGCACGCACCCTGTGCTGATGGATGGATGGGCTGTTTGTGGATGCGCGCCCGCGGTTGCTGTAGCTGCTGATTAGAGATAGGTAGCAATGGCTCCATCGGTGAGGATGATAGTTGAGAGAAAAGAGATGGAGCACCTTTGCCGATAAAAATTAGCGATATGTGCCTTTGCCTTTGACGAGCGGCGCGTTTGCAACGTGCCCCAACGTCAAGTGAATGCTCAGGGTGGGCAATGAGGTGCGCAGCCGCGTAAGGAAATCTGCCTCGAGGCAGCTGGTCGCCAGAAGCAGTAACTGGCGCTCGGGTTTAGCCAGCGAGAACGCCGTCAGACTATCCCATTGCCAGAAATTGCTTCCGGATGACGAGGATGACGGGCTGGGCGTCGGGGATGACGATGTGCAAGACGGAGGACGAGCAAGAAGACGGTCCCTGCAAGCAACTTTCTCTCTTTGGGCGTCACCGCCAGCGGATCGGCATCTGGCCTGGCCGTGTGACGCAATAATGCCAGGGTCACATCGTCACATAATCCCGTCACACGCTCTCAAAGGACTTGCAGTTACATCGGCTTAGAAGCATTCCGCGGGTTTGCCGTATTTTCTTTCATTCCCCCGCAAATGTCGTCGACGATGCCAAGTAATAGGTAGGCCCGGACTGCCTTCGTCGCTGCCCTGATCAACCCTCGTTTAGGTTTCTCGAGATCTATCATTCACTACCGATCGAGGCGCAAGGTGCATTTATTGAAGATCATCTTGCACCCCTCCTCAATACCCTTCCAGGGGATGCCTCAGCTCAAAGTAAGTGCTATTCTAGGCTGTTCTGGTAGTCAAGGACTCACAGCCATTTCAATGTATCAGTTCTGTCGAGTGTAAGCGCGTACAAGATGCAACTTGGGAAACTGCCCGTGCTGGACATTAAGGGCAAGCGCAAGGAGATTGACTATCTCTTGGACGAGCTGAATCGCGACCATAAGAATGCCTTCACAAAAGAGCGGTCCAACCTTGAGGAGCTCTTGGAGAGTACTATTCAGAGCTTGGTTAGCTGGCTGAACGATATTTGGATGATGGCGTATGAGTACCGAGTCAACTTCATGCAAGCGCATACATGTCTACTGTTTACGGCGGAAGTCCTTCGACAACTCACAGACCACCCTGCCGTTGGAAGGCATGCCCATAAATTGTGTTCCCTCGATTATCATGACTAACTCTATCCTCCAGTTGCAGGTGCACTCTACTGCATGTCCCTATAGACTTCACCATCCGGAATAGGCAGCGCGAAGTCGTCAAATCATTTTCCTTGACAGGGACCCAAGCCCTAGAGGATTCACTCTTATGGATATGGCGAGACGTCCTCGTGTCCCTGTATGCCAAGGGTAGCAAAAACGACGAGGCAAAAGTCGCCCAAATGTTAGATGACATTGAAACCTCAACTAGCTGGAGGAGGGTACTCGCTCTTCTCGTCGGTGGCAAACGACGTGAATCTAGTTCGTCACTTTCTTGTTGCTTACCTATCTGATCAATTTTGGAAGCGGATCCCGAAGACGATTGGGCGTCTGACGACGATGATTCAGTAGAGTACTACGGAGACCTTATTGAAGATGAAAACGAAGACGAGTGTCATGTCCACCCTGAACACTGGCCGGAAAGCATGGAAGAACATCGAATCAAATTACAAAACGCGGTCAGGAACCACCTCCTCTCAGTTTTTGAGAGCGCGCCTTCCCACTCCCTGTATAACAGCATTGTGACCATCAGTCCTGATCAACATGCAACAAGGCTCAGACTCCGCAAAATGCTCGATGAATTCGCTGGCAACGACCCCAATTCCCTCGTTGCTGCCCTTGACGTATACACTTCCGAATCCAACGCCACTGCGATCTCCAAACTACTACGCTCTTACTCCTATCTTCTGCGTCCACGGGATCATCCGTCACTTCGAGCTGCAGTTATGCTCATTTCACGCAATACTGACATGCAAGCATACGCCTTTCAAATTCTCGAAAAGGAGCTCATGGATACCATCACACACATCCGTGCAATTCTGCACTCAACCTTCCGGCATATTGACAAGTCGAAGCATCAAAAGGATCTGGAGGAGATATTGGAGCTTCGCGTAGGGAGTCCTACGCGCCGTGAGCGGATTGAACGATGGGTCGAAGCCGTCTTAAGCCCAAACGTCGATCCAATGAATCCAATGGCCTTTGCCGCGATGATGTTTGGGTTCCCTCCTGCACCAGGAGTAGAAAGCGATGAATCAGACTTGATGGGTTTAGTGGACATTGACGAGAATGACCCAGATGTCGCGAACCTTCGGGACGAATTCAAACCAAACCTGAAGAATAGATTATTGCGATGGACTGCAGACGGTGCAAGCATGAGGGGGGGTATCGCAATATTGGCCAAGGTGTACATACAAGCTGCCGAAATTATGCCTTATCTAAAGGCTTCAGACGTTGTTGATGAAATGCTGAACCGGTGAGTGCATGTATGCAGTGCATACAATTAGTAGTATCGCTAACGTATATTTCTCATTGGCGTCTTTGGTATGGTAGACTGTCTGAAAGGCCTACGAAGCATTATCTTTCAGAAGCACTCGATGCGTTGTCAGCCTTCTGCAAGTTGCAACGAAAGCAGCTTGGAGCGAAAGGTAAAACAAAGAAGCGTCGAACACAACGAACATCGACAACAGGCATTGAAAACCTCACACCTGACTCCCCCTTTACGTCGACATCCGTATCTAATTCCTCTAGTCCTATTGCAGCGTCTGCATCTATTAGTTCAAACAGCTCTCAAGATCAAGGTGCGACAGTTCCTGGTCCACCTCCACTCTCACCGCTCGCGCCTCCACCTGCACCTGGAGTACACGTGACGACGTTACCCTATCCACTTTTTGGTCCCAGTTTTGGGCTGTCGGCATCGTTGGCGCAGCCACCGCAGCCGCCAGCACCTTCATCATCTGCCGCGTCACACGCGAGCGAGACCAATACTTCTTCTAACCCAGCGCCACCACCCTCGTCGTCACCACCCACACATCGCAACCAGTTGAGACCGCGTCCTGCTGACATTGAGGATGTCGATTGATCGCTGGTCCTAGCAAGCAAAAATTTAATTCACTCGCCACTCACTTTTGCATGTACACCAGATATTCTGCTCTTCAATGGGCTTTTCATGCCTCTTGTGCACTATCACTTTTTTGTTGCTTTGAATACCATAGACCTTTAATTATCTTGCGAATGCGTTCTATCAATATGCCTTTACCCCAGTCGCTCTAGGACGACGCGTCACGCGCTTGGCCCAGCGGCAGCAATTAAGGAGAGCGAATCACAACGCGATGACGCTAGTCCTGTCAATTATACTTGTTCTCCATCGTGACATAACAGCGGCGTCCACAAACTCTGACCAGGTTCCCAACTCGGCGCCTCTTATTGTTCTACGTCCTCACTCTCCATTTCTTTTGAGTCATGCGCTCCCTCTACAGGATCTTGCCTGCCTTTCTGGGCCTTCATACCTTCCTTGACTTAGTAAACTCTGACAAAACAGCATATGCATTCGACCCCAGGCGGTATGAGAAGAATACAGCATTCTGTAATGGTACCCTTAGGGAAGACAACGGGCTATCTTCTGTTGAATTGAAACTTCGTGAGTCCTGTATTTGTGTAGCTGAAACAGCTTGAAGTGCTGCGGTACTGAGTTTGGGGCTTCTTGGTTGCCGAATGCAGGTTATGTGGAGATCAATCAGGAAGCGGAGAACCCGTATACACTTCTCATGGTACACGGTTGGCCAGGGTTATGGAGTACCTGGGCATACCAAATCGAAGAATTCAGAGTGAGTCGATCCAAGTCCTTGGCTGTTGAAAGGACCCAGCAATTGGGAATATCGCTACTCTATTCGAGTCGATATGTGGTATATGAATACGCGAGCGAAGCGCCAACTGCCAAAAGACGCGCATATATGCTGGTATTTTATATGCTGAACGCGTGTGCTTTGTTCTATAGAACGACTATCACTTGATCATACCAGACCTCCGTGGGTTTGGCGAATCTACTCATCCAGGGAATGTTCGTACATCGGCCATGATGGGAGACTTGATAGGAGACCTTGTCTGCATTCTTGAGCATTCTGGGACTTTGCATCGTGACCACGCGAACAATGGACAGTCCAAGCCCACGGTATTCGACTTGGAGGCCTTATCTAGGTTGGACAGGACGGCGAGTCGAACTGCGAGAGTGGTGTGTATTGGGTAAGTGTTGTTGTACAATAACTGATGGGCCACGCTAACCTTTTTCGTGCTTTTAAATGACGTTCTTCGCTGTCCACATCTATGATAACCGGTTCAATTTGGTTCAATTGATTCCGCGTAATGAATCTGGATCCGATCTTTATGAAAGTCACGATTGGGGATCCCAAGTTTGCCATGAAGCCACACGCATGCGGCCCGACATATTCGTGGCTGTTGTAGGACTTGTAGTTCCGGTTCGTGACCTTCCCCCCTGTTCATTTCGCTTCCATTCTACCATTTATTCTTCTGAACACTTGCGGCTTATTCGCTCTGTTTGGGATAGTATATGCCGTCCGCAGGTCCATTTACGTCAATGTCATCCCTCGTAGCAGAATTCCCGAGGGTGGCGTATCAGCTGTATTTTGATCGCTTAACGGAAAGGGCTGTTGGAGAGCTCGATACAGATATCAGAAGGAGCTTGAGAGCAACGCTTAGGACTGTGTCAAGCCCGCCCCCTTCAAGGTTTTTGGAGAGCACGACAGATTACCTGGGAGCATGGGGTAGCGTTCAGACGGTAGGATTCTCGTTACGTGGTTGTCTTGTGAAAGTATTTGTCTCCGTATAGATCCCGCCGATTCCATTCTTAACGCCTGAAGAAGAGGATTACTTGGTTAGGCAGTATTCTATTCAAGGGTTTAGGAATAGTAAGAACTCCCATTTCCTCCGCGGTCACTGCGTACCTAACTTTCGGTCGTAGCGTTAGGATTCTACATGACGGAAGTATGTCATGAACCGATTGTTTACCAGCATGCCAATCTGACCTTGTGTGCAGAACCGACAAGCATCATGGGAGGTCGTTCATCTCCAAGGGAATTACTCGATTACCCAGCCCGTGCTCGCTATCTTATCTAACCGAGTAGGCTACTGTATTTCACACTAATTGTTGCCTAAGCCTAATTGATTATTAACACAAGGACCCAGTCGCTGACTGGGTATCGGCATCACATGTACTTCAAACGACGCAGTTTATTCCACATCTGACCATGAAAGTATGACAAAAATATGCGCCCTAGGGACTGCCAGAGGCTAACATTAGAACGCACCAGGTTCTCGATGGTGCGCATTGGGTTCATCTTGAAAACCCAGACAAGGTGAACAGCGCGATGCGCGATTGGCTGGATTATACTTTACCACCCGTCGCAAGATTGCAGTCGACTGCGGATGCAAGAAGAGTGGATGAACTGTAACAAAAACCAGCGCCATCTTTTATTTAGTATGTACAGCAACAGATTTCCTCAGATGCTCATCCCACTTCTTAGATAGGTCAGCCTGAAGCTCAAGATCGTATCCGACGCATGTCACTACCCGTCCACATAGCAGCTGATAAGCATGGGTATGAGCACACGCTGAATATGTGTAACAAGGCATAGCATACCTCTTCTCCTCTATCAAAGGCTTGCAGGATATCTTTCGTCTCAAGTTCGATTTTCGCTTTTGCAGCACTGAGAACCTCTTCTTCACTTGGCTCCCGTCTGTTTTGCTTCCTCAGCATGATTCTAGCTCGTACTTTATTGGACGCACTCCATCTGCGTACTTCTGTGGCCCACCTTTTCTTTACCTAGTAGATAGCATAGCGTGAGGACATGGGTCGTACCAAAATTCATTACTTACACTTTCGGGTAAAGCAGTCCATTCAGATTGTGTCAATCTTTGAGGTGGTGAGAGGACATATTCCCCTATGTATTGCCAATGATGGTTGGAGTCAGCAGCAAAAGTCGCCTTAACTCCCTTCCACCTGCGTTTCTTGTCGTGAAATTGGCACCCCTCACACCTAGCACCCCTATTTCTATGCTTGGAAGGCGCAGGTCTAGGACGTTGGGCATTCAGGCTCTCTGATTCCGTGTCATTTCCACCGAAGTTATCAGGGGTCGAAAGAAATATGCTAGGTTCTCCAGGTGCTCGAGGACCCATGGGAGAATATCTTAGGCTCAGGAACATCATGTGCAGCACTCTTGTACCCGAGTCGGCAGGTATTGGGTCACGCGAAGAACCGGACTCGGAGATGGATTCCTTGGACCTTTCTAAGACGCCATGAGTAAATGCGCTGACAATTCCGCCACCATAAGTTGAGGAGATAAACTTGCGTATCACGAAAACGCTTTTTATGTTCGCAGAAGGAGGAAGTTCGTAGGGAGTAAGCCGGGAGAACTCTAATCTCAATTCACTGCTAGCAGTCTGATGACCCACGCGTGGAGTTGAGGCTGGCCCGGGGATTATCACTTAAGTATCCTGAGGTCCTGGGTTTAGAGTTGGAACTTCTGGGTTTGGATTTTGGAGTGTAAGGGGATGATAAAGTGCAAGCCTACTTCTAGGAGGCTCTGAATTTAGTTCAAAAAGTGCACAGTCAGGAACGGGCGAGGCTTCCTGGGAAGTGGGCTTTTATCGCTCTCAATAATGCATGAACACTTGTGTCTGATATCAAGGCTCACCTTTATTCTCCATAGTAAAACAAGCCCTGGGTCATGTGGATTGGGTGCTGTTGCTGAATTATGATGTCGTTCGTAGTATCGCCGTTCATTGACAGGCCTGCTTGGACCCGCAGCCGAAAGGTTAATATTCCTGTTTTGACCCGGTTCCTTTGAAACGAGAGGGCCATTGTTTCTCCCTGTGACTGATGCACTCCTCATGCTCTTAATGGGCATTACAGGCATATCGTGTGTCCACGCTGGAGCGAGTGGGATGACTACGGCATCCATGAAGTAGCGTACGTTACTTTGTTTTTGCAAAGGGCGTATGTGAATTATTTCAGGCTTTGCCTTGGATTGGACCTAATTCAATTGATAGCAGTAATATTAGCAAACATAATAAAATGGATTGGATTGGATAAACCACATACCACTTTCTTTGACGGAACGTTCGCTGGCAAATCAAATGGATTCTACGATGGAGCTTGTACCGCATGTGTTGGAAATAATCATAGGAACCTACCTTACGCTTCCTGCCCGAACTGCATATTTCCGATTCACTTGAGTGGACTGACAAAACAGAGTCGTCTTCGGAGTCAATTTCAACGACCTCCGTTCCATTTACCAACGATGGGCTCCTTGAAGGTGTTTCTGATACTCTGAGTGGATTTGGTTTTCGCCTCTTGTGCGGACTTTGTGTAATAGGTTGTGTGGCAGACGGTTGTAGTGTGGTGGGCCCTCTGTTGTTGGTCCATGAACCACCGACGAGCCGGATGGTGCCAATGAAGCCGATAAATTCTTGCATCATATTATCTATGAGGAGCTGAAGAAGGTGAAAGAGTTGGGTTTATATACCCTGGACTTCGAGTAAAAGAGATTGGGCATGAGGAAAGAACTGCGATTGCCAGAACTAAACGATAACGGCATACAGAAGACACGAGATGTGTCTCTTCGTTTCCCAAAGCACGAAACGGAGACCCGAGAAATCACAGCATCATTAGTGTCATAGCAAGGTATGCGAGTTGGCACTTGCTATCAACTTCAACGTACTCGTAATCATCATATTAGACAGTTCAGTTTCCATACACGGCGAGGTACGATGTTGGCCGCGAACTCCGTCAATACTCAATGTGATACTGATCAAGATCTATCCATCTCATCGGTCGAGCACGACGCGGATTACGTTCGTGAGCAACCCATCTCGTGCGCACGAGCCTTTTGAGTTAATTCCTCCAAAAACTCCAAATCGTAGCCTACGCACTTCATTACCAAAACTCGCAGCTCCTGAGATAAGGGGAAGCGAGTGGTAAGTCAGGGATCTAATCAGATGAGAAGGCCTGGTTTACCTCTTCACCGCGATCAAGGGCTCTGGTAATATCAGAGTGACTCAAGTCGCAATGCCTCTCCATCTTCACGACCTTGTAGACCATGTCTTCAGTAGGCTCTTGG